>CM048752.1:77975770-77995770 GCA_026315105.1 Locusta migratoria | reverse complement strand
ACTATGATGGACTGTGTATAACATTCCAGGGTATATGGAGCTGTTGAGTGATAGACCTGGCACCAACAATCCAGTCAGGACAAAATCAGAGACCCGTAGAAGAGTAGTATGACCCAAGGCCCTAGTTGAGCAAGTTAGGAAGCAGAGAGCACCAAGTTTCTGCAGGCAGCTAGTCTTCAGGTGAAGGTTATGGGGCAGGCGAGTCAGCTTTTTATCAAAAAGGAGGGGATTTCCTGTCAGAGAGGACACAGTTTGTAGTAATCCATGGTAAGGCATCAACTAAAACAGAGGTGGCATTGGGTGTTCCACAGGGTAGTGTTATTGGTCCTCTGCTGTTGGTTATTTACATAAATGATTTGGGAGAAAATCTAAGTAGCATTCTTAGGTTGCTTGCAGATGACCCCATCATTTACTGTATAGAAAAATCATCTGAAGATCAAAACCAACTGCAGAACGATCTAAATGAGATAACACTATGGTGTAAAAATTGACAATTGACTCTAAATAATGCGAAGTGTGAAGTCGTCTACATGAGTACAAAAAGAAATCTATTAAACTTTGTTTACAAAATAAATCAATCAAATGTGAAGGCCATAAACTCCACAAAATATCTGGGAATTACTATTACTTCAGACTTAAACTGGAAAGAACATGTAGATAATGTCGTGGGAAAGGCGAACCAGAGACTGCGTTTTATTGGCAGATCCCTTAAAAGATGCAACAGAACTACTAAAAAGATTGCATACATTACGCTTGTCCATTCTTTTTTGGAGTATTGCTGCCCAGTATGGGATCCTTATCAGGTGGGTTTGACGGAGGACATCAAAAGAGCCCAAAGAATGGCAGCTCGTTTTCTATTGTCACGGTATAGAGGAGACAGCATCACAGAAATGGGAATCATTACAACAACAGCGGTTATCGCTGCGGCGTGGTCTACTTACGAAACTCCAATACCAACATTCTCCTCCGAATGTGAAACTATATTGTTGACTCCCACCTACATAGGCAGAAATAATCATCAGAATAAAATACGAGAAATCAGAGCTAGAACTGAGAGATTCAGATGTTCTTTCTTCCCATGCACTATTCGAGAGTAGAATTGGAGATGAATAGTATAAAGGTGGTTCGATGAACCCTCTGCCGGGCATTTAAATGTGATTTGCAGAATATCCCATGTAGATGCAGAGGAGCAAGAAACATTGCTGTGATATGACATCCAGGTGCTGAGCACCCAACAGGATTTTTTGTTCCGAGTGGAGTGAGTTAGTATGACGACAGCAATTCTTTTCATTTTTGGAGGAAATAACTGAAAACCACGGTAAAGGGCCTAAAGCCTTCGGCACACAGAGTGTGTGTCTGAACCTGTACGTCTAATGTACCGAGCCTACCGTGCAGCCGAACACTCCGATACAGTGCAACTTGTGCATACGAGACGTAGGAGTTAACAAGCTACATGTGACGGCAGTGCACTCCAGAGACATTGTCGGCTGAATTAGGTTTTGGAATCACACAGTTTGCAAAAAGAAAGGACTGATATCCTTGCTTTAGCTCTATTAAATTGCATGTTCCCGCATTTGTGCATACACTGGTCATTTTGTTCTGTCTGTGATATAGGCCTACATAAGTAACAACGAAATATCTATGGCCACAGCGGAGTGGCCGAGTGTTCTAAGGAAACTCGCTATGGGACGTGTGGTCGCTCCCCATCGGGGCTTCGAGTCCTCCCTCAGGCACAGGTGTTTGTAGTGTCCTTAGTGTAAGTTACTTTATGGTAAGTACTTTGTAAGCCTAGGGACTGATGACCAACATAGTTAAGTCCCTTAGATTTACGAACATTTGAAATATCTATGAACATAACTATTAGGAAAGTTGGATGTTCAGTAAAGAAGTGCAGCAACTTATTAGTCCTTCGTAACACGAACATTATTGCATCAATTGCACTTTTTAATAAAACCTAAAAGTCATTCTTCCATGATCACTGTCATTATCAAGTGGTAGAATTTTTAGATGTGAAACAATGAAGTCCGTATTTTACTCCAAGTAAGGTGTGAACATAAAAACAAACTCACTCATCAGAGGATGCACACTTATATTTCTATAACATCAAATATTATACAGTGTACTTCTATCAAATAAATAAGAAAGTCTTTGAAACAAATATTTGTAGCTGGTGAGTCTCGAACCAGCGCCACCTATCATCATCTGTTTCACAGTCAGTGACTTTACTGCCTATGCTACACCTGTCAGCCTCATTATACCTCTCCAACGGATATTAGCCATGTTGAATATATTACTCACATATAAATCAGTTACTGACATTTAATTACAAAAAAATCATGTAAAGTACAATATGTTTTGACAGATCTCCAGTGCACTATTACCTTGAAATGACAGATTTCCATAATAAAGAAATTGTCTAACCATATATAAGACAAAAATTATAGAGGGAAACTATTCTGGTGGGATAAACAAAAATAAAAATAGAAAAGAGATGACTTACCAAAAGGACCGGCTCGTCGATAGGTATGAATAAGATCAAATACCTTGTTTACCTTCTTTTTTGTCCCCTAAGGTAAGTCCTTCCACTCCTGGGATTGGAATGACTCCTTTTCCACTTCCTTAAAACCCATATTCTTTCCTTTCTCCTCCCCTTTTTTTCCTCTTTTTCCTGAAGCAGCTGCCAGTGGTGGCGAAAGCTTGTATGTGTGTTTGTGTGTGATTTTATTCGTATCTATCGACGAGCCGGTCCGTTTGGTAAGTCATCTCTTTTCTATTTTTATTTTCATATATAAGACAAGAATGAAATCTTTTGCAACGGCAGTCTTGTATAAAACTTTCTCGGACTTCTTGCCACGTCAAATCTTGATAAAAGGCAATGAGGTAATCGCTGAAAGCTTGAAGTTTTATCAAGATTTCACACGGAAAGAAGTTGAATAATATTTTATACATATATAAGACATTGACAAATAATTACCCGTTTTCAAGAGATCGTCAATTTACTCAGTTAAATTTACTTGCTTTGAAATAACATACATTCATAAGACCTATTATATCTAAAACCCATCAAATAGGAGCTTCTACTAATGGCCAATATGGTGCCTTCATCTCTCTACAAAAAGAGCCGGACCCTTCCCCCCGATAGCCTCGCGGTGTGACTTTGGTGGAATACTTCCATCTTATTAGTGTACGTTCAGAAGCACGTTGGGAATTTCTGACATGCTCGATACTGCTCCATCGTTGGGAAATTCTCCCCAACTTCCGGTTCGCACGATGTGATGTCAGAAACTCACTACGTTCGTACAGATACACGCTCCGTGTGTCGAGGGCTTAAGCACGAGTCCGTGAGATGGCACCTTGGAGGCTACAGAGTGGAAACTGTACCAAATGTAAATACCATAGACATATATTGCAGGAGTGACTGGCGGCCCAACAGAGATCACTGGTCCGTGGGCAGCAATGATGAAGAGTGGGACACTTAACACAGAACCCTCTGGAATGCCATGCTCCTGGGTCTGTACAAGCTGAGAGAGGTGCCGATTCTAACGCAAAACAGGCGGTGGAATAAAAAATGTTCAAATGTTTGTAAATCTATCGGGCCAAACTGCGTGGTCATCAGTCCGTAGGTGGAATAAAAAGTGACCAATCAAAATCAATAGGGCGCCTTTAACACTTTTGACTGCCAATCAAGTCAATTGACGAGAAACAGTAATTTCTGTAGAATGTAGATTGTGTCATTTGATATGATCTTCCTTTTTGTACTTTTAAACACAAAATCAAGTTTACTGATCAGCTAGATCTATCTTAAATGCCTTACTTGTTAAATCTAGTGTCTAAAAACGCCTATAAATTTTGTAAATTTAGTTTCTGAATCGACCGACTGGTCACATTCTTTGTATAAATACGGGTACAGCCCATCCCTATGATGAAGGAACGGTAGAACTTTAGGAGAGTGTTTAAGGGCAGTATGAATAGTGAAATCAGTCAAAAAGTGACATTTTCCGATTGCTAACTCTTACTAATAAATGATCTCTCCTGAATAATGGTGATGCATAATTTATCAATTAGGCTAAGTGTAGTTTTTATTATTTCAAAGTTAATATTTCATCATCATCATTAGAGACTGATTATGCCTTTCAGCGTTCAGTCTGGAGCATAGTACCTCTAATAAAATTCCTCCATGATCCCCTATTCAATGCTAACATTGATGCCTCATCTGATGTTATGACTGTTACTTCAAAATCATTCTGCACTGAATATAAGTACTTTCTTCTTGGTCTACCTTGACGCCTCTTACCCACCACTGCCGAGCTCATGAGTCTCTTAGGTTGCCTTGCTTCTCCCATGCGTGTAATATGACCCCACTATCTCAGTCTTTTCGCTCTAACTGCTTAATCTGTGGTGTTCATTCCCAGTTTTTCTTTGATTTCCTCATTATGGACACCCTCCTGCCATTGTTCCCATCTTTTAGTACCTGCAATCATTCTTGCTACTTTCATATCTGTAACCTCTACCTTATGAATAAGGTAACGTGTATCCATCCAACTTTCACTCCCATACAACAAAGTTGGTCGAAAGATAGAGCGGTGCACTGCTAACTTAGTCTTGGTTCTTACTTCCTTCTTGCAGAAGAGAGTAGATCTTAGCTGAGCAATCACTGCATTAGCTTTGCTGCACCTCGATTCCAGATCTTTCGCTATGTTGCCATCCTGTGAGAAAATACATCTCAGGTACTTGAAACTGTCTACCTGTTCTAACTTTGTACCTCCTATTTGGCACTCAATCTGTTTGAATCTGTTTTGCACAGACATTACTTTTGTTTTGGAGATGCTGATCTTCATATCATAATCCTTGCACGTCTGATCGAGCTCTGAAATATTAGTTTGCAAACCTTTCAATCGAATTGGCTATTACAACAAAGTCATCCGCATATGAGAGACTGCTTATTTTGTTTTCACCTATTTTAATCCTGTCCTGCCAGTCTACTGTTTTCAACATATGATCTAATAATAGTATGAACAACAGTGGTGACAGGTTACAGCCTTGTCATACCCCTGAAACTACCTTTAACCATGAGCTTAATTTGCCATCTACTCTAACTGCTGCCTGACAGTCTACGTAAAGCCCTTCAACTGCCTGCAGAAGTTTGCCTCCTGTACCGTAATCTTAAAGAGCTGACAGTAGCTTCCTCCTAGGAACACGGTAATAAGCCTTTTCCAGATCTATGAAACATAGATACAATTCCCTGTTCCACTCATAGCACTTTTCTGTTACCTGCCTATAAGAGGCCTAAACCCACACTGATTTTCATCTAACTTGTCCTCAATTAATACTCACACTCTCCTTTCAACAATACCTGAGAATATTTTGCCTACAACATTAACTAAAGAGATACCTCGAAGTTGTTGCAATCTCTTCTGTTTCCATGTTTGAAAGTTGGCGTGATTACCGCTTTCGTCCAGTCAGACGGAACCTGTCCTGATTCCCACACCTTTTCAATTATCCTGTGTAACCATTTAAGACCTGATATTCCACTGTATTTGACAAGTTCCGGCTTAATTTCATCCACCCCAGCTGCTTTATTGCACTGTAATCTACTGACCATTTTCTCCACTTCCTCAAATGGAATTGTCATTCCTATCCATTATACCTGAAAATCTGATACATCATTGAACGTTTCACCTACATTGAGCAATTCTTCAAAATATTCCCTCTATCTGCTCAAGGCATCCACAGCATTGACTAGCAGCTTTCCTGACCTGTCGAAAACACTTGTTAATTCCTTCTTCCCTCCCTTTCGAAGATTGCTAATTACTCTCCAAAATGGTTTTCCCGCAGCTTGGCCCAGAGATTCTAGCTTGTTTCCGAAGTCTTCCCATGATTTCTGCTTGGAGTCTGCAATTATCCATTTGGCTTTGTTTCTTTCTTCAAACTAACTTTCCCTGTCTGCTTGATTTCTAGTATCAAAGTGCAGCAACTTATAAAAGTTTCATTACAAACTGTGTGATATAAAATCACAATAGTCCTTCATAACACGAACATTATTGCATCAATTGCACTTTTTGAAATGCCTTCTTTTTCTTTTTACAGGCTGCCTTGACTGTGTCATTCCACCAAGCTGTCTGCTTCTTCCTGCCTTTACACACTACTGTTCCAAGATATTCTCTAGCTGCTTCCAGTAGTGTGTCCTTGTACCTTGACCATTCCACTGTAAATCATTACATTCAACTAACTGGTACCTTTCCGAGATTATTGTTATATATTTGTGCCTAATTTCCTTGTCTTGAAGCTTCTCCACTTGTATCCTTCTACACATGGACCTGACTATCTGCTCTTTTGGCCTCACAAAACCAATTTCACTGCAGATTAAACAATGATCAGTATCATCAAAGAACCCCCTGGAAACATGTGTGTCCTTGACTGTCTTCCTGAATTCCTGGTCTGTTATTATATAGTCAATGATAGATCTGGTTCCCCTTCCTTCCCAAGTATAGCGGAGAACGTCCTTATGCTTAAAGGAAGAGTTTGTGATAACTAAGCCCATACTGGAACAGAAATCCAAGAGCTGCTTTCCGTTCCTGTTGGCCTCCATGTCCTCTCCAAACTTACCTATAACCTTCTGCTCGATTTCCTATCCTGATGTTGAAATCACCCATGAGTAAAACACTATCCTTATCCTTCACTCTAATAACTACATCACTGTCCCTTCACAGGGTGAATACACTGCCACAATCCTAATTTTCTTACAGGTGATCTGGCCAAATCTATCTACATCAGTCGTTCATTTACTACCTTATTGCAATTATGTTGGGTTCGATTGCTTTCCTGATGTAAAACCCTACACCCCACTGTACTCTTCCTACTCTGACTCCTGACAGGTAGACTTTGTATTCTCAGATTTCATCCTCTTCCTCTTCCCTTACTCTAACATCACTAACAGCTAAAACATGTAACCCCATCTTACTTGAAGCCTCCGCCAGCTCTACCTTCTTCCCAGTGTAATCCCCATCTCATTCCAGATTGTTTGCCAAGTCATATCTGAGAAGTCCCTGGTCTGTCAATTAGAGGTGGGACTCCATCACCTCCAAAGGTCCGAGGCATTTTGCTCTGATTGTTGCCAGCATGATATTGAAGTACCTGGCAAGCAGGTTGCTAGACTTACTTACCCAGGGCCCCACTGGGTTTTACCCCTAACGGTTGAGGGACTAACCGGTGGATTTGGTAGTCTTTGCCGTCTGAGCACAAAGTTGGCCACAACTCAGAATATGTCAGAGATGGCCAACCTTGTTCCAAAGTAACTGGTATCCCAACTGTCAAGACCACTTACTTGGCCACTTATATGTTGCCCGTGGTTCATGAACTAGGACATGACTACAGGAACCCACATGAACCACGTTAATATTTCAAGTGAAAAGAAATCCTGTAATTCAGCACTGACTTCCTTATAGGCCTATCTCTACTTCTGGAATTATTCAATCTAGAGGACTGAGGTTTTCAGCTATTTTTTCCTTGAATTGATGTTAAAGTTCATGTTAAGAGGTTGGATGCAGTGTGTAAACAGAAGTGGGGTAAAATTTTACGATGCTTCTCACCGGGCTCCAGTGCTTATGTTGGCAACAGATGAACAATGAAGTGTAGGATTGTGTTAGAATTTTTCACGTGCTACAGAGTAAATGTTATTGCTGCTCGTTTCACTCGCAGCACATTTAATACTGTACCTGCTCAATGGTCAACAGGTTATTGTATGTACCCTTGTGCGTTCAGAAAAAAATAATTTTTGTTTTAATTGCAGTTGTCACGAAGGAACATTTATTGGTCATATGAGTTGCCATCATTACCATTGGTGCCAACATAACCACTGCAGCCCGGCGAGAAGTGTACTACAATTTAACCCAGAAATGGTGGTATTGCACATGCATTTTGTTGAGTTACTTTGTGGTTGTAGTGTTTTACAGGTTTTTAATTGTAAGCATAGTGGTTTGGAGAATGTTTACAAGTGACATACAAATGGTGAAAAGACAAGTGTGGACGACATTCTTCCACAATTTCTCCACTGATGATACACCTATACGCCTAGGTCCTCCATGGTCTTTGCCCAAGCTGCAAGTACTGCAAAGCTCAGGCAGTGGGTACAGAGGCACAATTTAAGGCACAAAATTAGCATATTATCCACAGTGAAAGGGGCTATTTAAGCTGATGCATAGAGACCTACTTTCCATATGCTTCCTTGATCGAACGCAAAACCCAAATGAGTCTTTCAATAACGTCATTTGGACCTTAATAGCAAAAAATGTCTTTGGGAAGGAAAACTCTATACTGTATGTTTGTGATGCTGTGATAACTTTGATGCTAATGAGCAACGAATTAGGGTAATAGAGCAATTGGTATCATTCTAGGAGCCAACACACCACAAGCCTTCCAGCAAATGGGTCAACCTTGGACCATGAAAGCCAAGGGAGAAGAAAATGAAATGACTAGAGAAGCAAGAGATAGGGAACGGAAAAAGCTTTTATGTCTGCACAATCATCAAGAACAGGATACAGGTGATTCTCAACATGTGCCTGGACGTGTATAGGAGTTGGCGTGTCTCCATACGCGAGTTAACATAAAATGATATGAGGTCGTCAATGAGTATTTTAACGCATAGTATTACTACATAAAAATCGAAACCTACATAAATATGGAGCATTTTGGGTCAGAATCACTTGTAAATGTGACATTATAGTACATGGAAAAAATGGGAAGTACAGAAATAACAAATAATTGTGAACAAAAGGCTTGGTAAAAGCACAGTGACACGGTTTCATTAAACCAAAGTCTAGAGATAACGATTTACTTTTTTACACACAGACCCTAATCACTCACCAGCTAAGTTCTGCTTAATTTCAGGTGTCTTCCTTGGAGACAGGAAATAGTTCACTAAACATTGGCTTTCTTTGCCACTACAAAAACAAAACAAAAATGATAAATCGTACACGTTAATATAAATTGCGTAGACTGTTGAAATCAAAACAAGTACTTCGCAACAAAACAAACGTACACACAAACACAAGATCTTTGGCACAAAGATAGGGTTATCATCTTTCAAACAGCTTTCGAATGGTTCTTAACTGTCAGTGTTGCCAAATGCTTGAAGAAACTCTCTGAAAATAACTATATTTCGGACTAAAATCCTAGCGAATCCGATAAATGCTAGACACATAATAAACTCGTGTCAGAAAATGAATGAGTTTTTGTTTTGTTGTTGAGTTTCAATTATATTTTGTTTACCGTACTACAAACCAGAAATCGGGAGAATTTTTAATCATGTACAGTGGTGACAAATTCCGAAACAAATCTAAAACGAATACTGTGTCTGCTACTCTTGATGTTTTGTATTGATTGAGACGCCAGCAAATCTTGTTTCTTGTATGAAATTCCAGAACTACTGAAGTTTGTAGGATGGGACAGACAAGGGAAATCTGCAACAGCAAAGGAAATGATGGATAGGGCGATGATACTTAGTTTTGCTAGTTAATTTTTTACTTTTCCATGTTTCAAATTAGTAAATTTCAATTTAGCTATTTGCTAGGCGGCTTTGAGATTTTCCTTGAATGATAGTTGGCAACCCTGGTTGTTAGGCGCTTGTTGCGAAGCAGACGTATCCGTACTCCGTAGTTTGAACAGAACGCGGAAATGTGACTGATTACGGGTTTGGGAATTTTAAAGCTGTGTAAGTTCGTGTGATATTGCATTTTTCTTGCGATTCTCTTGATTTGTGAGAAACATTCAAATAATTAAGCCTGTCAAATAAACGGCTTGTATCGTAGCGCTTAGAAACGAATGTTACACTATTTGTTCTCTTCGTGAGCTGTTTTTAGTTGATTGTTTTGTAAAAAAAAAAAAAAAATTGGTATTTTCCTACGAAGTATATTATATGCAGGTTATAGGTTGTCGAATTTCAGATATATTTAGTGTTTCCGTTTGCAGATGAATAGATTTCAATGGCAAGTCATTTGTGTTTGTTTCAGTTCGTTCTACGAAGAGTCCCTGTATTGTTGGCAGTATGAATTATATTAAACATGAGGATCAGGTATGTTTGTATATCCGTTGTGGCGGGCACTTAAATCTGATTTGCAGAGTATCCCATGTAGATGTAGATTGACTTTACAGGATCTGGAACTTTTTGAATGCCTCAATCAACACTTGGCGCAATTGTTTTGATTCAGCCTGTCGTGAATTTTATTTCCAGTGATCTAATAGTTCGTACCGGGCCATACGATGAATCCGTTGCAGAGATTAACCATTTATCCGTTCTAAAATAGTTTAACGGGTGCATTTACTATATAGAACGTGAAGTGTTACTACTTTGTTTCAACGTTATGAAAATGCGCTTCCGATGAAATACATATATTTTTTGTTAGAATAGATACAGGCCTAGGTGCACAACTGAAGCACGGGGTAGCCTACAACCTGTCAGCTGTGACATATGCTGTCATGTCTTAGTCACTGTCATGCAGTCTTCCTTCCTTCCAGACTGCATTTTCTTTCTTCCTCTCCTCTTTTCCAATCCTCACTCCTTCCCCTTCCCACTGGGGGACTGATAAGCGTAGTTTAGTCCCCTACATGGGTAGGTATTTTGTTTTACGTCATGTAAATTGATCACATTATTCAGTAATAAGGTATGAGATGACATTGGTCAAAGCTGACAGGTTCTGTCCCATGCTTCAGTAATCTGGGCCTAGGCTGCAACATATTAATCATGTCTAAGTGAGAAACATTCTTGTGTACAGAAAATATCTTCAAAAATTGCTAAGAGTGCGCCTCTTTTATTGTATTTTGTACCTGTAATTGCTGAAAATTAAAAACCCTTTTTGCTATCCACAAACGTTGGTTATGGAACAACCTATTGAATGAAATACTTTACAGTATTTAATTAACTTACTTTTTCATTCTGTTTGTATCTTAGACTGCAGGGCATAACTGTAGACTGGGATACCACCCATCTGCTTTGACCCATTACGTCATCGAGTTGTCGGAAGACCCGTAGGCTATTTGGGATATCTTAATACTTCTGTATTGTAGATACAAATAATCTGTAGTTATTATAGATGACAGAATGTACCATCGATCATAGGTCTTAGTCCAAAAATTCACGCCCTTGGCGCTCGCATATAAAAAAAAGAAAAAAAAAACAAAATATTAATATTTTGTTTGTAAACAAACTATCGCCTTTAACTCAACCACCACATAATCACTCATGCCTTCTACAAACACGCATGCACCTCAAAAACTACCACGCTGCAATGATGTCGCGTCAAAGCTGACGGGCGGTATCCCTGTCTTCAGGTGAGCTGACTACAGTGATGTAGCTGGACTCTTTACAAGGTATAAATGGTGAAATTTCCGATCCTTATTGTACTGGATTATTGATTTTGGGTAAATGTGTAGGTTTTTGGTTTGTCAGTAGTCGTATGGCATTTTGTGCTAAAATGACAGACAACAAATGCAAACTTCTTGGATTTTATCCTCGGTCTGTACTGGGATTGTCTTATTGCTGTGTTTGATGATGTGAAAAATGCCAAGTTTTGTGGTGGTTTGGAATCTACACATTAAACTTTTTGTCCACCCTGTGAATAGCTAGGTCTGACTATCATTTGGAAAGTCAGGGGAGGCTAAAGTCTCGCTCAGCGGCATGAGAAGTGTCTCGGTGCGTCCGTAGCAGCGTTAGGTTGGCAATGTATGATCTGTATGAAACAGTACTGACTGGACAGGAGTACTTCGAAAAATATTATTTTTACGAATATGTCATGATTTTCAAGGTTGTGGTTAGGCAGGAACCTAAGAGTACAGCTTCAATTGATGTGAGCGAATGTTATGATTTTTACGAACATGTCGTGATTATAACAGATGTGGTTAGGCAGGAATCTTAAGAGTACAGGTTAAATTGTTGTGTTCGTTCCACCAGATTACCTAATTGACATTTAAAAAATCATAGTAATTTGTATCATTTTAGAGATAGTCGTTACGTAAATCGAAATGTGTATGCCTAAGTGTTACATCTGTACACAGACATTGCATGTGGAGAAGCGTAGTATTATAGTGTGCAATGTTCTACATTCCAATGCTGTGATTCGAAAATAAAATCACAGAAACGTGATATTAACACATTCATTTTCACATCTTGTAAGCATTGTGTGCCGCCATTCATCCCAGTATCCACAGCGACTGTTGCTAACACTGGCACACTACATCACGTAAGTACATTAGGCCATGCCACCAGTTGAGACTTTTACTGTCAGGGGGCGACAACGGGGTACCAACCCCAACAGGCCCATGTCAAATCAAATAAAGTTTTATTGTCATTAAACAACTTTGTGTTATAATAGATAACATCAAAGCTATACATAGTTTGTACAGACATTGGATGAATTTATACAAAAAATGAAAGAAATGAAAAGGAAATATTTACAGTTATACATCTGACTGATTACCAGATTTTCATAAATATTTACAGCTATGCCTCTGATGGGTATATATTTGTAGAAACACATTAGTTGAATTTATTCACAAATAAAAGAAATTAAAAAAATTATACATTTATTGATTTAAAGTTTGTCAGAAATATTTATGCATCTATTTGCTATACTCAGCATTCCTACTGGAGGCATCTCAAGTTTTCTTCAAATTCTGCAACACTGTAGGTTGTATTCTGAATAACCAGTTTTTTAACTTCTTCCCTAGTTGCTGTATTGGGATTTCCTTCAGTGTTTTAGGTAGTTTATTAAATAACTTAATCCCTGTGTAGTTATAGTAGTCTTCGGTTTTCTTTAGCCTTACCTGGGGTATGTCAATATAATCTTTGTTTCTTGTATTGTGTAAGTGTACTTCCCCCTTACTGTGAAATTACTCTGGTTTTCTTTTGTGCTAATGAAGCAATAGTATAAGAATCGTGCAGTGAGAGTCATTATTTTCAGTTCCCTGAATACTGGCCGACATGACTCATTGTTGGGTAATCTCTTTATAACCCTGACTGCCCTCTTCTGCCACTTAAAAACTTCCTGCGCCCCTGCGGAGTTTCCCCAGAGTATTACACCGTAAACCAGGTGCGAGTGGAAAAGGGCATAGTATGCCTCTCTGTTGGCTTTCATTCACACAAGTCCTAAGTTTACGCAGTAAGAAAATTACCCTGGATAGTTTCTTACATAGTTGTTGCGTGTGTTCGCTCCAGTTCACTTTGTTATCTATATACATTCCTAGTAGCTTAACAGATGTGTTTGCTAACCCTTTGGTTTTCAGGTTACTCAGATGAAAATATATTGTTTCAGTTTTATTGCCATTTAAGACCAGTTTATTGCTGTTCAGCCAAGTAGAGGCTTTTTCTACCATATCTGTATTTTTCTCTTCTACAGCTTCCAGATTTTTGTCCGGTGTTATTAAAGTTATGTCATTGGCATATAGAACGGATTTGTTTGGCAAGTTATGGGGGAGATCATTGATATACACTAGAAAAAGAAATGGGCCAATTACCGAGCCTTGTATCACTCCGGTTTCAATTTTCAGTATGTCGGATAGTTGGTTCTCAATTGCAACCATTTGGCTTCTATTGTCGAGGAATGATTTTATTAGTGATAGTGTTGAGCCCTTTATTCAGTACTGTGTAGCTTAGCAAATAAAATCTTATGGGAAATTGTGTCAAAAGCTTTACTGAGGTCCAAGAGTGTAATGCCAGTAATTAAGTGTAATTCGAAATTGGTGATAATCTCAGTGATGACTGTGTCTACAGCTTTGACTGTTGATCTTCCTGTCCTAAATCCGAACTGAGCATGATTAAATAAATTATTTGTTTCAAAGTACTTTAATAGTTGTTTTCATGCAGTATTCAATGAATTTTGAAAGAATTGGGCCAATTGAAACTGGTCTAGAATTATTTGGGCAGTCTCTATCTCCTTTCTTGTGGATGGGAATTATGATAGTCATTTATAAACATTCTGGAAAGATTCCCTCCTTAAAAATGTAGTTTATGAGATAAGTTAAAGTTGGCAATATTGTATCTGAAATATGTGGTCTCGGGGTAAAGCACTCGACTGCAAACCGAATTGTTGCGGGTTCGAAATCAGGTCGTACCTTGGATTTTTTCAGTCTGTTTTTTAACCCATCCTTCACCTCTCGCCAGAAACGACACGTGGTGCGGATTCCACGCTAAGCTGTAGGTCCCCGGTTGGATAACTGGGGTAGGGTAGGGACATAAAGGTCACTGAAGTGGCGTACAATTGAAAGAATGGTCATTTGCAAGCCCCTTGTGGTGTCGCACAAGTCCAAAGTGCGCGCCACCTACTTTCGCCGCGCGCCGCCATGCACGCACGGCGCGGCGTTCTTGCGTCGGCCACGAGCGCCCTCTGCCACAAATCCGCTCGTGGCCACCACTGAACGACATCGTTCACTTGGGACTGACATAGGAACCAGCGAACACTTCGGAATCAGATAGGCACCAGTGAAGACTTGGCTATCGGACAGGCACTAGGCAGGCCTCTAGCTCAACTATGTATCAGCCTTCTGCAGTACTGAGCTATGTAAAAGTTAAGTGATGTGTAAATTCTGTGCAATATATATCTCGTACTAATTTACTCTAGTGTTTCTAGTTTTTGCTGTCTCACTGGCTGCTCCCCTCCGTACCTGCACAAGCGTGCTACCTTTATTCCTGTCGGTCTCATTCTACTCGGCCACCGACACCTACGAGGGAACGAGAGACAAAAGCGGCGACGAGGCTGGGACACAAAAGTGGATAGACGAAAGTGGATAGACGAAAGTGGATAGACGAAAGTGGATAGACGAAAGTGGATAGACGAAAGTGGATAGACGAAAGTGGATAGACGAAAGTGGATAGACGAAAGTGGATAGACGAAAGTGGATAGACGAAAGTGGATAGACGAAAGTGGATAGACGAAAGTGGATAGACGAAAGTGGATAGACGAAAGTGGATAGACGAAAGTGGATAGACGAAAGTGGATAGACGAAAGTGGATAGACGAAAGTGGATAGACGAAAGTGGATAGACGAAAGTGGATAGACGAAAGTGGATAGACGAAAGTGGATAGACGAAAGTGGATAGACGAAAGTGGATAGACGAAAGTGGATAGACGAAAGTGGATAGACGAAAGTGGATAGACGAAAGTGGATAGACGAAAGTGGATAGACGAAAGTGGATAGACGAAAGTGGATAGACGAAAGTGGATAGACGAAAGTGGATAGATGAACCTTGGACCAGCCCGCTTACCACAGCCAGACAGCAGCAGTCAGAGCACGCAGAAATTGCTCCCGCCCTCCCACCCTTATTATAAGATTTTTGGGGGAACGTTTTCAGTTACGTGTTTTGTGGACTTTTTTTGTTGCAGAGCGTCCTCTTTCATATTGCATTTGTGTTTTGTTGTAAGTTACTTGTATGCGCAGCGCCTAATCGGTCAGCATGGCCGCTACCCCGAACACAAACTTAATGGAAATTATTCAGTTACAGACAGCGCAAATCACACAACTCCTAGCAGGCAGTGTCCCAGCTAACAGCGCAAGCAGCTAACCAACAACAGCCGCCGCTTCAGCAGCCCACACCTGCCGCCACAACGCTTCCTACGTTTCGCCAGTACAACGAATGTGAGTAAGAATGGAGCGACTATTTCGCACAGTTCCCCCACGCATCACCTCGTGATCTAGAATTCGATCAAATTGTAGAGGCACTAAATGCTCATTATGAGAGAAAAGTTCTCGTAGCTGCGGCACGGTACCGATTTTTCAGACTTAAAAAATTACCTGAGCAGTCACAACAGGAATGGATCACGGAGTTGAAGGGCTTAACCCGCAAATGTAAATTTACTTGCTCTTGTGGACTTTCTTATAGTGACGTGATGTTAAGAGATGCGATTACGCAAAACATTCAGGACCCCAGAATTAGGGCAGCAATTCTGAAACAGTCTGACCCCTCATTAGACAGTGTACTGCAGCTTATTGAAGCGCATGATACTTTTGACTTAGCAGTTGTAGAAATGCAAAGCCACAGTGTTAATGCAGTGCGCCACAATGGACGCTTTCCTAGCCGTAGTTCTGTCTAGCCCTAGTGATTCTTATAATTCTACATGCCGTGCTGAACAGACAGTGAACAGTAGTCAGAGTAAAAGTGCGACACAAAGGTCACCCCGTCGTTTTAGAAACAGTAATTTGAATAACGGGCGCCAACGCTCATTTCAGAAAAATGTTCGTAAATCTTGCCCCCAGTGTGTAACTCACCACAAGCGTGCGCATTGCCCAAGTCGCAACGCAACCTGTTATCAATGTGGGAAATCGGGACATGTACAGTCTGTGTGTATGCAAATTAAAAACTCAAAGAACGGTACCATTAGAAACAGTGCTTTGCCGAGTGCAAGAACAGTTCATGCTGTCAATGTCATAGACGCTGTGGAATTGAACAGTGCTTTGCTTGGTTCTCAATTACAAGAAAGTTCTTCTGCGCCTACTGCAAAACTATATAGTGAGCCACGTCGCAAGCGCCGATGAGCGTGTGAAACAGTGCAACGGAAAAAGGTTCGGGACAAGCAAAATGACTATGTACAGTGCAATCCTGTAGTGAAACTAGTGCCTTCTGCAACTGCTCATTGTAATAGTGCTCAGTACTGTGTAGCTAGTGACAGTAGAATTGGTGTAGCTACTCAAAGTAATTTTAGTGCAGTAGCCTTGCATTGCGCGGACGCCGATCTGGCGGTAGTGCCATCTAGTGACAGTGTTGTTAATCCGCTGCGTGCCGAGTCTGCTTCCTTCACTACGCAGCCCGCGCAAGCATAGTAAAAAAGTTCTATCAGACGTTGCCCACATTCGCGCACCTGTCGAGCGCCACAAGCAAAAGCTTTTTGTGACTCTTTTCATAGACAATAAGACTGTGCGGTTTCAGCTGGATACTGGTTCCGCTGTCACATTAATTAATAAAGACACTTATGAACTTCTGGGTGTTAACAGCTTATACAGGTCAAAATATTCCCGTGCTAGGAACGTGTAGCCTGTCCGCCTCTTTTCAAGGTGTAACACAAACAGTTGCTTTTGTAGTTCTTAAGGCCAAATCCTTACAAAACATTTTTGGACTAGATGCATTTGACTTGTTTGGATTATCAATTCAAAGAGATGTGCTTCAAATTTTGTCAGTAGTGCCTCAGGACAAAATCAATGCATTATGTGAGAAATATAGTGACTTGTTTTCGCCGGAACTAGGTTGTGCAAAAGACTTCGTGGCACATGTAACTTTAAAAGAATCTGCAGTTCCAAAATTTCGTAAAGCTAGACCAGTGCCTATCCCAATTAGAGATAAAGTTCCTGCAGAACTTCAATGTTGGCAAGATAGTGGGGTGATTTCTCCTGTTTCTGCGAGTCAGTGGGCCTCGCCTTTAGTAATTACACTCAAGCCGTCGGGAAAACATCGTCTCTGTGCAGACTTCAAATGAACAGTGAACAGTCAAACAATTGTAGACACTTATCCCCTGCCCAGACCTGACGAACTAACGGACAAATTAGGACTGTATCACTTCTTTTCTAAGATTGATTTAGCAGAGGCATACTTACAAATTCCGCTTGATGACCAGTCAAAAAAATTTTTCATCATTAATACTCACATGGGCCTTTTTCAATTTCAACGCCTACCCTTTGGCAGTTCCTCTGCCCCCGCCATTTTTCAGCGCTTTTTGGAACAGCTGACAGTTTCTGTACCGTGTTGCTCGAACTACTTAGATGATATTGTGGTATCCGGACGTACAGTTGAAGAACATTTATCAAACCTGGAGTGTCTTTTCAAAGTGTTGACTGCAGTGGGTCTACATTGTAATAAAGGAAAGTGTTCGTTTTTTCAAACTGAAATAGAGTACCTAGCCCATGTGATTAATGCCCAAGGAATTCATACCTTACAGTCACATCTTTGAGCAATCAAAGACTTGCCTCCTCCTAAGAATGTGCACGAATTGCAAGCAGTAATGGGAAAGCTTAACTATTATTTCAGATTTATTCCCAATGCCTCTCAGATTGCAGCTCCACTGCATCGCTTACGTAGGAAGAATGTTCCTTTTGTATGGTCTCAAGATTGTCAGGTTGCCTTTGACAAACTAAAGTCTGCACTACTCAGTGATGCATGTTTGATTCCCTTTGACCCATGGAAGCCTGTAGTGTTAGCAGTTGATGCCTCGTCGTACGGTCTGGGTGCAGTATTGTCGCATCGTATTGGATGTCACGATCGTCCTATTGCCTTTGCATCCAAGCTACTGACACCAATGCAACAGAATTACAGTCAGATAGAAAAGGAGGCCTTAGCAATCATTTACGGCGTCACAAAGTTTCAATATTATCTCTATGGCAGAAAATTCTATTTGTTGACAGACCACAAGGCTCTCACGTCGTTTTCACCCACAAAGCCAATTCCGCCACGAACGGCACAAAAGCTTCAGAGATGATCCTTAATACTGTCGAATTATCAGTATGAGATTTTGTACCGACCTACCACTAAACACGCCAATGCGGGCACACTTTCCCGACTTCCGGTTGGCGAGGATGTGTCGTTTGATTCTTCGGAAATGGCATGTTGTCAGACTCCAGAGATGCTTCCGCTGTCGCAGACTTCCCTTTGAACTCTCGTCGGGTTGCACAGGAAACAGCTGCGGATGCAGACCTAAGTGTGGTAGCACGTTTTGTTCGCTCAGGGTGGCCTGCCAGAGCCAAAGACATTGAGCGGCCTCTGGCTCGACGTTATTTTGCACAACGTCATGCATTGTCTTTATGTCAGGGTGTTCTGTTGTTACATACCGACAACGACCATACGAGAGTGATTGTTCCTCGTTCCCTGCAACGTGAAGTGTTACGCCTCCTGCGTCAAGGACGTTGGGGTATTGTTAGGACAAAGCAATTGGCCAGACTTCATTGTACTTCGGTTGGTATGGACGCTCAGATAGAGCGCATGACGTCACAGTGTACAGTTTGTGCAGAGCATCAGGCGGCTCCTCCGCAACGTTTCTGACTGGCCACGCCCCAAGGGACCATGGCAACGTTTACACATTGACTTTGCCGGACCTTTCTGGAATACGCGCTGGTTAATTGTTGTAGACGCTTTCAGCAAGTTTCCTTTTATGATTGCCATGAATTCAATGACAGTGTCTAGTACTATCAGTGCCTTAACATCAGTGTTTTGCATCGAGGGTTTGCCTGCAACTATCGTTAGTGACAATGGACCTCAGTTTGTTAGTGCGGAATTTAAACAGTTTTGTCATGTGAATGGCATTCAGCATATCACCACCGCACCTTTTCACCCTCAGTCAAATGGTGAAGCAGAACGTTTCGTTCGAAGCTCTTCAAATTTTCTTGTCTACGTATCGGTGCATGCCACGTGACGGCCCGTCTCCTGCCGAGCTGCTACACGGCCGCCGTCACCGCACTCTCCTTCACCTGCTGCAGCCTCCCACGCACAGAGTCGGTTCGTATGGCGCTTCGCGTTTTCAGGTTTCTACGCCGGTGCTGTACATGGTGTTTGCTGGCAAAAAGACACGATGGACGCCGGGCACCATTCAGCGCGTGCTCGGTCGCAATATGTATGTTGTACGTTCTTCCACAGGGTCGGAGCTGCGGCGCCACGCAAACCAATTGCGCTTACACAGGCCGCGCGATCCTGTCTCGGGTTTCTTGATTCCAGACCCAGTTCACCGCCAGGGAGCACAGCCACATCGCTCGTCGCCGGGCCCAGCTTCCCTGGGCTACGAGATCCCGATGGATGTCGACGCGCCTCCTACGCAGTTGGCCCCTCCGCCTCCGTCGCCGCCTCAGCTGACAATTTCACCGAGAGGAACTCCGGGGCCGTGCGTGCCCCCGCCCCCTGGGCCACGCACCTCAGAAGAAGACCTGCTCAATCTGGGCGGAGGGGTGCGCCCTTCCCCTGGTTTTGGCGGGTTTCCCGGCGGATCGCAACGTGTATACCGGGGTGCGGACGGCGTCTCGATCCCAGCCTCAGCTACG
>CM048752.1:77878270-77970770 GCA_026315105.1 Locusta migratoria | reverse complement strand
TGTAGTATTCTTTACAACAGATATAGCAGGAACATGGTTTCTTATGCCAAAATTCACCAACTCAGTTTTGCTCATGTTAACTTTGAAATAAATTTCTGTAAAAAAAATCACATGCAACCTCAACAAAGTTTGTAATAACTGCCTTTAATTCTTGGTTACTATTTGCGCAACACAGCCCTGAAGTGTCATCTGCATACATTCTGGTGGAAACATTCCAAACAGATGGGAATGCCTTAACATAATAAATATAGAGACAGGGATCAAGATGGGAACCTTGAGGAACTCCAGAACCAACCATGTGTTTGCCCGATTGCACCCCCCCCCCCCTCCCCCGCAATGTCTTTCCATCGTAAAATTGAATTTCTGTGCACTGGGTTCTATTTTTTAGAAAGGAATGAATAAGTCTTAATATCCATCCAGGTACATCATATGCCATTAGTTTGTGCAAAAGAATTACATGGTTAACACGGTCAAAGGCCTTAGATAAATCAAGAAACAGACCTGCCACCTTACAACCAGAATTGAGCATGTCCAGAGCATCACATACAAAATCCACAGCAGCAGATATTGTGCTCCTGCCTTGTCGAAAGCCATGTTGGAAATCAGCCAAAAGTCCTCTAGTGGTAAAATGATCGTCAAGTTTAAGGAAAAGAAATTTCTCTGTTAATTTACTAAAAACTGATGTAATTGATATTGGTCTAAAATTTTGAACATTGTTTCTGGGTCCCTTTTTATAGATAGGTTTCACAATAGTAAATTTAAGGATATCTGGGAATATACCACTTGTAAAGACGAACCGGATAGGATGGCTTAGAATGGGAGCCAATTCTAATTTACATTGCTTTAAGAGTTTGGGAGAAAAATTGTCCCATCCTGATGATTTATTCTTAAGTGTATCAATGGCTTCAATAACATTTCTAGTAGTAATTTTAAGTCAACCATACTAAAGTCTATATCATTATGTAAAGTTTGTACTGGTATGATTGGGTCATTTTTTACCAAGTCAACAAAATAGTCATTAAATTTTTCACCAATTGTCTGCTATGCTGTGATACGACGACGTTAGATATATATCGACGGGAATAACGCCGTGCACAAAGGCTTGCAAATTACCGAAAGACTTGCATGAGGCCAATGAGCCACAAGTCTTATTTTTTATTTTTAGATTTACTCACTAAATTATATCTAAAAATTTATCCAATGAGCAGGAGTTGTCATTCAGAAATTATTTTATTTTTAAATGCTAGTTGGCTATCTGTCAGGCTTTTGATGCTGTTTGCTAGGTGACTGAAGACTTAGGTGGCAGCATAATTCACCCCTTTCTGTGCCAAAGTCAGATTTAACCCTGCTTAGTGAAGATCTTGTATTATAGCTATACATACTGCTATTTCTTGGATTATTGACAACAAATTTCGTAAGTGAATATATATACTGTGAGGATACCCAAATCCTTAGATGTCTGCAGGATGTCTCCAGGCTATATCCAGTTTAAAGGATGCTTGAATACACTGCTCCACATCTGGAATAGAACTGTATATATGTTTCTTTTGAGACTGACCTATTACCGGAAATGGTACAGTTTGAGATCTTGTGAAGTAGGCCACACAACTCGGCCCCCTCATCAGATATGTCGACCGGGCGAGACGTGACTAAGATGTGTCCACATGTTTACGACAGGGGGCTTGAGAACCATAGTGTAGCAGCCACGTAACCCTTAGAATGGCCAATGATGTACTATGAGAAACACTACGGCCCTCTAGGAGAAAACCATACATTTTGTCACTGTGACTGCATGGTACAATGCATATTAAACTGCAGTGTCTGTAACAGAATATGATTAAGTGGTCTATAGCATAGAAACCATGAATTTCCAGACATAAATTCATTCTACCTTTTTTGTTCTGTATCCTCTACTCGATCAATCCCTTGGTCTTTTACATTGTGCAGAAAAAATCTCTTTGTATGAAATTTTCTGGTATTCTGTCTTACTATTTCCATTGTTTGATTTCAGTAGTGTGAATCTTTCTCCCACGTGATGTAAAGTGCTATATTGAGAGAGCCGCTAGATATGCGCTTAAAATGAGAGCTTTAAATAAAGAGGAAATAGAGTAGGCCGTATCTATTTCATAATGCATTTCAAGCCATCAACTTTATCCCTTTGCCAGTTTTGATCTATAAAGCACGGTAATTTCCGATAATACTTGCAATCGAAGTAGTTCAGCCTGAAATGATATATATAGAATGCACAACTGTATTAGAGTTTTTCTGAACTGGAGACTCCTACACAGCCTCATGTAATAAAAATAAAAAAACTTCTTCTTTGACCTATACCTAACCTTTCACTTTAAAAAGTTGTCTGTAGCGTAGCCTTAACAATGTGAGACATAGGTGAAACAAGAAGGCCTTTCGTTCAGTACATGAGGGCACGAAGCATCTGAATCTCTAGTTCAGAAACACTCAATCAATTTACAGTTGCATGTTCGATATATATCATTTCGTGCCAAGCTATGTTGATTGCATGCATTCTTGGAAATTACAAAATCAGCTTACGGGTAGAAAGATGCTCATTTGTTGGTTCAAGTTCACATATTAGGAAAATGACGTAATTGAAGGCAGGGTTACCACCAGTCGGCTTTGACAGATGTCACTGGAATTTAAGTTATTACTGAATAAATGTGGTAAATTTACATTGTTGTGGTCTTCGTTCCACAGAGTGGTTTGACGCAGCTCTTCATGCTACCCTGTCATATGCAAGCCTCTTTATCTCCGAAGAAGACCAGCAGCCTACATCCCTCTCTCTCCCTTAACATTTTTATCCCACACACTTCCTTGTAATGTTGACGATTCCTTGATGTCTCAGAATGTGTCCAACCAATCTATCTATTTTATTTTTATTGGTTTTTTCTGTTCCATAGGACCCAATTGAGGAGTGAGACTCCGTGGTCATGCAACAAGTTAATACATTAATTGTTACACAAGAATGGTAATAGAAAATTTTTAAGGAGTCCTTTGCACACGACAATCTTAAGACAGAGTGAAAAGAATCAATAAAGAAAAAAATGAATTAGCATAATTGTTTAACTTTTCTAGGAGTTCCTCGACAGAATAAAAGGAGTGAGCATTGAGGTAACTCTTCAATTTAGTTTTCAAAGCGTGTGGATTAGTGCTAAGATTCTTTAGTTCTTGTGGCAGCTTATTGAAAATAGATGCCACAGAATACTGTACCCCTTTCTGCACAAGTGTTAAGGTGGTGTGATGCAAATGTAGATTAGACTTCTGTCTAGTATTCACCAAGTGAAAGCTACTAACTCGTAGGAATAAGCTGATATTATTAACAACAAACGACATTAAAGAAAAAACGTATCCCTTCTCTTAGTCAGGATATGCCACAAATTCTGTTTCTCCCCAGTTCGGTGAAGCACCTCCTCATTAGTCACGTGATCTATTTATCTAATTTTCATCATTCATCTGTAGAACCACATTTCAAAAGCTTCTATCATCTTTTTGTCTGAACTCCTTATCGCCCGTGTTTCACTCCCAAACAATGCTACACTCAAGACAAACGCTTTCAGAAAGGACTTCCTAACATTTAAACTGATGTTGGATGTCAACAAATTTTGCTTCTTCAGATGTGTTTTTCTTCCAGTAGCCATTCTGTTTTTATATCTTCTTTGTTTCAGCCATCGGAAGTTATTTGCCACCCAAATAACAAAACTCATATACTTTGTCTCAGCATCACCTGATTCTCTGACACTTCATTCCATTACACCTGTTTTACTCTTGTTAATAGGTTCACCTTGCACCCTCCTTTCAAGACACTATCCATTCTATTCAATTGTTCTTGCAGGTCCTTTGCTGTCTCTGACAGAATTGTTAAGTCATCACCAAACCACATTTTTTAATTTCTTCTCCCTGAACTTAAATTCCATCTCCAAATTCCTTCACAGCTTTCTCAGTGTACAGATTGAACAAAATTGGGGGAAAGGCTACAACCCTGTCTTTACACCCTTTCCAACCACTGCGACTCTTTCATGCCCTTCGACTAATAATTGCTGTCTGGTTTTTGTACAAGTTGAATGTAACTCTTCGCTCACTATATTTTACACCTGCTACTTTCAGAATTTGCACAAGTGTATTCCAGACAATGTGTGCCTCGGTTGCACAGTGGTAGAGTGCCAGACTACAAATCCGTAGGTCGCGGGTTCGATCCCCGCCAGGGCCTAGGATTTTTATCTGTCACTTTCCACTTCTTTCACCTCTGGCAGTAATACTTATGTGAAAAATACCGAGTAGCACCGTGGTTCAGAGCCCACGTTAAACTGTAGGTCCCCCTATAACTGGTTGGGTAAGTCAGTTCAAAGGTCGGAGGAAGGCAACGGCATACCACCTCCAAAACAGGACCATGCCTAGTAAAGCACTGTGGTGTGCAAACCAATCTTCGGATTGCTGACTGCTTTTTTTTTTTTTTTTTTTTTTAATTATTATTCCAGACAACATTGTGAAAAGCTTTCTACAGATGATACAAATATAGGTTTCCAGTTCCTTAACCTATCTTATAAGGTAAGTCATAATGTGAGTATTGCCTCGTGTGTTCCTACATTTCTCCTAAATCCAAACCTATCTTTCCCAAGCTTGGATTCGACCTGTTTTTCCATTTTCCTGTAAATAATTTGTTAGTATTTTGCAGTCATGACTAACTAAACTGATAGTTCTGTAATTTTCACATTTGTCTTCACTTGCTGTCTTTAGTATATTTTTCTTGAAATCTGAGAGTATTTCCGCCATCTCGTACATCTTGCATATCAGGTGGACAATATCAGCAGTTCAGATGGAATATCATCTACTCCTGTGGCCTTATTTTGACTCAAATCTTTCAGTGCTCTGCCAATTTTTGTTGTTGTTGTAGTTTCGGGCATAATTGAAGACCGCAATGCAACCTTTCCACTTTGTCCCAAGGAAGTCATATTTGAGTCTCACATGATACACTATGTAGATGTATCAACTAGCAAAACAAAAACTATTAGTGAATATAAACATATAGGATAATATTGTAATACTTACATATTGTAGATAATAAATAATCTGATTATCGTTGTAAGTGACAGATTACCACAACAGAATGTACCATCAATCACAGGTTTCAGCCCAAAAATTCATGCCTTCGGCACTCACTTTTGAAAAAGAAAGCTCTCTGCTAACCTATACCTAACCATCAGAGAGAAGCTACAGATCACTTTTTAAACACAAAGTCGTAATCAATAATCTATGTTGTGCTTCTAAAAATGTCATTTTTATCTTGGATATGACATTGGTCAAAGCAAACGGGTTGTATCGCGGACTTCAGTTGACCGTAGTATTATATCTATCTCCTCTTCCTCCATCCTCTTGCATTTCTAGAATATTGCCAATGAGTTCATTTACTCTGTATAAGCCCTCTAGGGCCTATATATTCCTCCTATCTTTCAGATTTTCCTTCCTTGCTTAGTACTGATTTTCCATCAGAGTTCTTGTTACTCATACTGCTGCTTTGCTTGTCTCCAAATGTCTTATTTTCCTGTAGGCAGTATCTATGTTTCCCTTGTTATACACTCTTCTATGGTCTTGCATTTCTCCTAAAGCCACTCATGCTTAGCCAGTCTGCACTTCCTGTCAACCTAAGAGGTCTGTACTCCCTTTCGCCTGCTTCACTTGATGTGTTTTTATATTTTCTCCTTTCATCAATTAAGTTCAGTATCTCCTGTATCATCCAAAGATTTCTATTGGGCCTTTAAACTGTAAGACATATCCAGGGTCAGGTATAGACTGAAATAACTGACTGGTTGTGAACAGTAGATTGAAACTTAAGAGACTGCAAGAAGGTAAAACATCAAAGAGATGAAATCTGGACAAAATGAAACTTTTTGCAGCTGAAGTCAAACACGAATGTCCAAGCAAAGAGAAACCAAAACTTCTTATTGTCAGTGATGAGTCACATGTCAATAAGAGCAGTAACATTCCCAAATAAAATGGCACCGTTTTATTAACGATACTGCCACATTAGTCACAAACTGCAACCATTGGATGTCACTGTATATGGGCCGTTCAAGTCCTATTACATCAAAGCGTGTGACAGGTGGCTACTAACTCATCCTGGTCACACACTCCGTATCTATGATGTAGCAGGCCTAATGGGTGAAGCATTTCCCTCTGCTTTTACTCCCTCTAATATCAGCAAAGGATTCAAAATGCCTTTAAATGATGAAATTTTTGATGAATCAGATTTTCTGTTTTCATATGTAACATACCGGCCTTTTGACCCACTTATGGAGGAGTTGTTTTAGAAAATAATGATGCTACTACAGTTCCAGGTCCAGTTTCTCCATTTTTGTGCCTGTTACTGATCCTGTTCCTTCAACTTCTAGTACCCCCCCCCCCCCCACACTGATAGTCTCATTTGTCCTGATGAAAAAGAGCTCCAAATGGAAAAGTTTGTTCCCTCTGAAATCTTGCTTCCATTCCCAAAGTGTGGTCCCCGAAAGAGAGGTTCCCCCCAGGGGGCCCACAACTCTTTTGTGGGTACGTGTGGCGTGCACAGGCCCCGAGCCGAAGCCAGCCCAAGGTTTTTTTTTTTTCGCTTCCTCTCAGACTTCTCTTTTTCTTGGTCCTCTTCCTTTCCTTTCCTGTTCTTTCGCCTTCCCCTCTTTCTCCTTGTCCTCGACCCACCCTTTCAATATCCATCTCGGTGTTTGAGATTCTCCCTCCTTCATCCCTTTCTCTCCTTCCTCTCTTCTGTCCTCCCTGTGTGTGTCTGAAGGTCAACCCATGCTCTGTGTAGCCGGTGACGGGGTAGACGACATGTAGGGCACGTACGTACGCCCCCGGTAAAGGCCGGGCCCAGGGAGGGGTGATTACCCGAGCTGGTACCTTCCGAACATGCTGGTTGGTCCCTCCGTCCGTTCTTGGGAGGTGTGACCTGAGGTGTGAGCAGTCATCTAAGGCGGGTGCGTTCTCAGTGAGGGCCCCCACAAGGAAGGAGCGCACCATCAGAGACGCCAGTAATTGTGGTGGACACTTCCGCTATGAAACCTTCAAAATCTATTCCGACCCTGACCCAAAAAAGAAAACACGATGGATCTCAGTCCAAGAAAGTCTTACCCAACATTCCAAAGTTCCTCGTAGTATCGCGTACAGATGATCAGGATTTTTCTTCTGTGCATCCTTTTCTTATTCAGAAGGGAGTCGATGCGATTGCAGGTCCCTTGAAGACCTGCTCCAGACAGCACAATGGGACCTTGTTGCTCGAAATTGAGAATGCCTTTCAGGCACAGAAGTTACTTCATGCTACGCTTGTGCATACTTTTCCAGTAAAAGTGGAGGCTCACCGCACCCTCAACTCTTCGCGGGGGTTAGTCTTCACGAGATGCCTGGATGGGTTATCCGATTAGGATACACTCAACTCTATGTCCGATCAGGGAGTTACGGCTGTTCATTGCGTAATGAAAAAAGTTAACAATGATCTCGTGCCAACTCGTTCTGTCTTCCTGACTTTCGACAGAGTTGACCTATCATCTAAGGTGAAAGTGGGCCACGAAGTCATTTCCGTTAACCCATATTACCCAATCCTACGCACTGCTACCATTGCCAGAGATTTAATCATACTAGTAAATCTTGTCCTAATGCAGCCAAGTGCGCCACCTGTGGCAGGGACGCCCATGAAGGTGAATGTCTACCTCCATCCCCTCGCTGCATTAATTGCATGGGTGACCATGCTACTTCTTCACGGGACTGCCCCGTCTAAAAAGAAGAGTGGGTCATCCAGGAGATACGCATCAAGGAAAAGGTCTCAACCTATGCTGCTCGGAAGTTATTAGCAAGTAGGGAGCCCGCTGTACTCCCAGCAGGTACTTACGGCCAGTTCATCAGCTCCCCTCGACCAACTAAGGAGGTAGGCACTCAGACCTGCGATTTTACCTTCTGTGACACAGTTGTCAGATCGGCTAGTCTGAAAATTGCTTGTTCCACCTCTCCGATCCCTTTTGCCCGTTCTACAGAGCATTCGTCGACCACTTCCCACACATCCCGGGCACCTCAATCTGCTACCCGGAGTTCCAAAAAAGAACCTGTTCATGACGATTTACACAAAACTCCGTCTTCTCAACCGTCCTCCGCTTCTACTCACCATGCCTCCAAGATGGCTCACAAGAAGAACAGCCCCACCCCTTCCCTGCTGCGGCGTGACTCTTCGGTCACGCCAACCAACAGTTGCCGGCCTCGGCCGTCTTCTGGTTCACCGGAACGCTCTGTCTGCCGGGCATCTGCCCCTTTACCGGCGGTGGAAGCTGCCCCTCCTGATCAACTCAGGGAGGTGGCAGACGCGTCGGTCGAACCAATGGAACACGATCCTTTGCCCCTAGATAGCGATAGCAGTGCTCCCTCGAGGTCCGGTCCTCAGCGGCCATAGAGGTGACCTAGCTTGCTTGTTCCTTTTTATCTTCTTTTCTTCTCTAATTTTTTATCATGGCGCTCCTTCAACGGAACTTTCGCGGCATCGTTCCAATCGGGAGGAATTAAAACTACTCCTTCGATTGCACTGCCCGCTTCTAGTCTGTCTCCAAGAAACTAAGTTACCTCCATGTGATCGTGCAGGCCCCCCACTACACCTCTGTGCGTTTCGACCTGCCCCCTGTGGATGGTATTCCAGCCCACGGAGGGGTTCTGATGCTCATTCAGGACGACGTGTATTACCATCCCATCTCATTGCATACTCGCCTACAGGCAGTTGCCATATGCATCACTCTCTCCACCCTTTTCTTTCCCTCTGTAATATCTATTCGCCATCGTCTGCCCTTACTAGGGCAGATGTGCTACACCTTGACCAGCTCCCTTCCGACACAACACATACTTATTCCCACATAGACTTCGCGATATGCACTCCTCAGCTTGCCGGTCGGTTTGAGTGGTATGCAATTTCTGACACGTACTCGAGTGACCATTTCCCTTGTGTAATCCATTTTCTGCATCATACCCCATCTCCTCGACCCACCAGTTGGAACATCTTTAAAGCCGATTGGGGGCTTTATTCTTCCATGGCTATTTTTCACGATCAGAATTTTCCGAGCTGTGACATTCAGGTCGAATACCTCACAGAAGTTATTCTCACCGCTGCCGAACATTCCATACCTCGTACATCCTCTTCTCCCTGTCGCATCCCAGTCCCTTGGTGGAATGCAGACTGCCGCAACGCTCTTAGACCCCGGCGACGTGCTTTACGCACCTTCCACCGCCACCCAACGTTGGAGAATTGTATAAATTATAAACGACTGAGAGCACAATGTCGTCGTGTTATAAACGACAGCAAAAAAGCTTGCTGGACTGCTTTTACCAGTTATTTTTACCTGCACAGTTGTTTGGGGTGGCCTACGCTGTTTTTCCGGCATAAAGGTCCACTCCCCGATTTCTGGCCTGACCGTTGAGAACGCAGTCCTTGTAGACCCCGTTGATGTTTCCAACGCACTGAGCCATTCCTTTGCAGAGGTTTTGAGCTCTGCCCATTACCATCCTGCCTTCCTCCCTCGCAAACAGGTAGAGGAGGCACGGCCGCCTTCTTTCCACTCTTTTAACCGTGAAAGTTATGTCTCCTTCACCATGCAGGAGCTAGACCGTTCTCTCGCCCTATCCCGATCTTATGCTCCTGGGCCCGATTCCATCCATATTGAGAGCTGAAGAACCTTTCTCCTGGGGGCGTTTCCTTCTTAGCTCCTATAATAGCATATGGACTGAAGGTCAGGTTCCCACAAGTTGGCGTGAAGCCATTGTTGTCCCCATCCCCAAACCAGGGAAGGACAAATGTCTTCCTTCCAGTTATCACCCTATTTCTCTGACGAGCTGCGTCTGTAAGGTGATGGAATGCATGGTTAACGCTCTGTTGGTCTGGCTCCTCGAATCTAGACGCCTCCTGACTAATGTTCAATGTGGTTTTCGTAGACACTGCTCTGCTGCTGATCACCTCATTACCTTGTTGACCTTCACTATGAATAACTTTCTAAGGAAGCGTCAAACAGTAGCAGTGTTCTTCGACTTGGAGAAGGCGTACGATACCTGTTGGAGAGCGGGCATTCTCCGCACATTGGACAAATGGGCCTTTCGTGGCCGCCTCCCTCTATTTATTCAAGTGTTTTTGGTGGATCGTAAGTTCTGGGTACGGGTGGGCTCTGTTTTGCCCGACACCTTTTGCCAGGAGAATGGGGTGCCACAGGGCTCTGTCTTGAGTGTGGCTCTCTTTGCCATTGCAATCAATCCGATCATAGATTGCCTTTCAGCCGAAGTTTCCTGATCCCTTTTTGTAGACAATTTCGCAATTTATTGCAGGGCCCAGCGGACGTGTCTCTTGGAGTGTTGTCTTCAAGGCTGTCTTGACCGCCTATATTCCTGGAGCATTGCGAACGGCTTCCGATTCTCCACTGAGAAAATGGTGTGTATAAACTTCTGGAGATAAAAGGTATTTCTTCCACCATCCCTACGTCTCGGCCCCGTTGCTCTACCGTTCGTGGAGACAACAAAATTCTTGGGGCTAATGTTGTGTTGGAAACTTTACTGGTCCCGACACGTGTCCTACCTGGCTGCCCGTTATGCCCGATCCCTTAATGTTCTTCGTGTCCTCAGTGGCACGTCATGGGGAGCGGATCGTACCGTCCTGCTTCACCTTTACCAGGCCGTTGTTCAGTTGAAGCTCGACTATGGAAGCTTTGTATACTCTTCTGCATGGCCATCCATTCTCCGCCGTCTCAACTCCATTCACCATCAGGGATTACGCCTGTCGACCGGTGCATTTTATACCAGCCCTGTTGACAGTTTTTATGCCGAAGCTGCTGTGTTACTCTTGACCTTTCGGCACGACATACTCTTGTCGGTACGCATGCCACCTGCTGTTGATGCCCAACCATCCATCTTACCCGTTATTCTTTGACGACTCACTCGATTGCCAATATCAGTTGTCTGCGATAGCCTTGCTTCCACCTGGAGTTCGGTTTCGCCGCCTGCTTCAGCGGCTCGATTTTACCCTTCCTTCCACCTTTTGGTTGAGCGAGAGCCCATTGCCACCGTGGCATCAGGCCCAGGTTCACACCCACCTTGAACTTAGTTCGCTCCCCAAGGAGAGCACTCCAGATTTGGTATACCGCTCGAGGCTTGTCGAACTCAGTTTGTGGTTCGATAATGCAATATTTATTTACACTGATGGTTCCAAGAGCACTGATGGTGTCAGATCTGCCTTCGTCGTCGGGGACAACCGTTTCCAATACAAACTCCCTGACCAGTGCTCGAATTTTATGGCCTAGCTTTTTGTCCTCCACCAGCCTGTTTTATACACCCACTGCCACCATCCTGACCCTTTCTTGACCCATCCTCTCGTGTATCGAATCCAACGCTCCCTCCAGTTGCTGTGGGTTGCTGGCCACGTGGGAGTGCCCGGGAATGAGACCGCCGACATAGCAGCCGAGGCAGCAGCTCTTTTGCCTTGCATGGCTACTTTTTGTGTCCCATCAGACCATGTTCAACGGGCTCTTTGCCGGAATATTGTGTCGTCCTGGCGCAGTGTGTGGTTCTCACTCCATGACAATAAATTGAGAACTGTAAAACCGATCCCGACCGCTTGGAGGACCTCCTCACGCCCCTCTCGGCGAGAGGTGGTCATCCTGGCCCGGTTGCGGATCGGTCACTGCCGTTTCAGCCACCGTCGTTTCCTAACTGCTGACCTTGCACCACTGTGCTCCTGCGGTGAATTGCTGACGGTGCGACATGTTTTACTGTCTTGTGTTAATTTTAATCATCTCCGTGTAGCCCTTCACTTTCCGTCTACTCTGGAGGAACTTTTAGCTGATGACACGCGAGCAGCTGCTAGAGTTTTGCGTTTTATCAGCATGACAAATTTATCAAAGTATATTAAACCCTTCTAATTATTTTTATCTTTAGTTTTTAGCTTTCTCTTGATACTCTATCTGGTAGTTATCAATTTTTTTCGAGATCTAGCGAATCTGTTCCAATCTGGGCACTAATGACCTGAGACGTTGTGCGCCCTAAAAAAAAAGAAAGAAGGAAGAAAGAAAGAGAGGAGATCCTGTTATTCTTAAGAGTTCTCCTGTGAAGGCCCACCTGGGAGAAGAGGCCTCTATCAGAGAAACATGGAAAGTTAAAAAAGAAGAAACCTACCCCACAAGAACCAGTTGTCATCAGGTAAAAGCACTGAGTTAGTATTAGAAGAATCTGACTGTTCTCGGAATGAAGACATAGATGAAAATGAGGATTCATCAGAAATTAAAAGCGAGTGACTTCACAATTGTTAAAGTGCATGGGGTAAAAAAAGACTTAGGTCGCAATTTTATAGCTGACTGTAAAAGCATACGGGATGACTTAGACAAAATTTCTAGTTGGTGTGAAGAATGGCAGCTAGCTCTCAATGTAGAAAAATGTAAGGTGATGTGCATGAGTAGAAAAAACAATCCTATAATGTTTGAATACAGCATTAGTAGTGAGTTTCTTGATGCTGTCGCATCGTTCAAATATCTATGCGTAACATTGCAGCTCTGGCAACTCAATTGGGGATTGCTGGAAGAAAGACGACGTTCTTTTCATGAATTTCTGTTAAGTAAATTTAGAGGGCTGGAATTTGAAGCTGAGTGTAGTACGATCTTGCTGCCGCCTACTTACATTTCGCGTAAAGATCACAAAGGCAAGATAAGAGGAATTAGGGCTCGTGTGGAGGCATATAGGCGTTCTTTTTATCCTCTTTCCATTTGGGTGTGGAATAGGAAAGGAAATGCCTAGTAGTGGTACAGTGTACCCTCCACCACGCAGCTTAAGGTGAATTGTGGAGTATGTATGTAGATGTATAGCTGTTGTGAAGAAGACTTTTCAATCCGATGTTCAAGTAACTTTCTGTAAGTGGCACATGCCTTCAAATAGATTTTTTGTAACAGATGAAAATGCATTCGTTGCCACTGCTGATATTGTTACAAAACTTCCCCAACACATTGAGAACTTATGTCAAAGATTTGAAGGCGTGATTTATTTGTGTTGATTTATATGAATACAGCCTGCTCTAACACTGCTTTTGTTTAAGATTTAAGTTACCGGTAGTTATATTTGATACATGAACAAGAAATAACTAATTGTTGTTGTATTATACTAATGATGTTCTGAGATAAAATAAAATGTGATGGATTTCCACTGATTTTGCTAAATGGACCAGTTAACCTTACTAGCTAGGACCAATTAACCTTACTGGTTAGGTAAATTGATCACTTTGCAAATGAATTTATTAATATTTCACAAAAATTGAAAGTAATGCAGCGTCTTTGAACACTTTACAGTAAATAAAACATCTAATCTTGACTTCCTATAAAATTTAATGCAGTTGAGTCACATTGATAATGATTCAGGGCAATTAAAAAAAAAGTAGTCCCCTACCCGTAAAACTACAGGAAAACAAAGTGGGCCGTAAAAGACGCCAGTTAGATTAAAAAAAATGTAGTATGTAGTAGTAGTTTTTTTCAAAATGTGTGTATCCCACAGTTTCATGCAAATAAATTTCAGTGTAAATAAATTCCATTCCAGGGCATGGAAAATGTGACCGTGAAAGAAGAATTGAGTCCAGACTTTGAAGAGCTAGAGTTTGAAGAGCTAGAATTTGAAGATTTCAAACCAGAGGTATGTGATGGCTGCTTTAGTATTTTGTGTTAAAATTTCAAAAAAAAAAAAAAAAAAAAGGCTGCTGTTTATTTAATACTGTAGTTCAGAGTTTAGAACTGTCGAACATGAAAGATTATTATGGCCGAAGCAGTTTAGCAGTAAAGTTAGTTGTTTACAAAGACATTAAGCTTATCTGCTACTTTCAATGTGTCCAATTAAATTGTGTGGAAGAAATCAAGTGAGCAACAGTATGTTAGGGATCAATGGCAGTATAGTTTGGCCCTTAAACAACAAACAACTCAAACAATAAATATGTAACTGAGAAACAAAACGGAGTGAAACTACTGATATGAGATGTTAGTACTGTGAGAGCAGTTGAATTATTTCATGTGACACTGAAATAACTTGGTGGGTAATGCGTGCAGCAAAATAAATGCCAGTGCTAGAAGTGTGGTTAAAATACAGGCTGACAGTAGGAAGAGATGCTTACCTAAAAGGGCTGATTTTAATGTTGAAATTTGTGTGTCTGGAAGTATTATGTGTAAGTGTGCGTGGAGTGTAGTCATGTATGGAAGGGACACATGGTTGACAACAGAAAAAGGAATGGGAGCTTTTGAGATATGGAGCTCCAGAAGAATGCTGAACATGTAGCTGGGTTGGTTGTATATCTAATGGGGTGGTTACACCTTTTTTTAACCTGCCAGCACCACAGATATGTAGTGAGTGATTTCAGTTACAAGTGACTATATGTCATAGAGTATTTGTTTGATCATTCAATTTTAACAATATTCACATAACATTTCATTAAAATTCGTGGTGGTCTGGTGAGCAAAATGTTCCAAAATTAGGTGATTTGATATTGAATGGTATAGACAAGACTTGTAATACTAGAATGACAGAAATGCCCTAGGCTAATTGATATTATGAATGAATTAGGTTATTAGGTAACCATAAATGGCCCATCTAACCTAACCAGCATTATACTCCTCCTCCTATATAATTCTTCCATTTTAGCTCTGAGAGCGGAGTTAGCCCATGCGAACTCATTTGATGACCTTGGGTATTGGGCCAAAATGTTTGATTACCAATGAGTCGCACGTGTGCAAATCAAAAATGACAAAGTAGTAAAACAGATATATTGTATAGTTTGTATGTACAGTGACATGAGGTTTCAAATCTTAACACAGTACTTTCTATTTGGTTCACAAAGTGCTCACCGTGTACATCAGGGGCTACAATAATTACATGGGTCCCATCAGCAAATCCAGTGATGCTATCTATGTATGTGTGTATGTATGTATGTATGAGTGCCCAAGGACTCAGCAATTTTTTTTAGAATAGGTTGCTACTCACCAGGTATGTCCTGAGGCAACCTATCCTCCTCAAAAATATTGTTTAAAGTTTCTGTAACATATAATTTCTTTAAAACAATAATGGAGAATAAGTAACTGCAATGGCTGTTAAGCTGCTGGGCATGGTTGTGTGTGTGTGTGTGTGTGTGTGTGTGTGTGTGTGTGTGTGTGTGTGTGTGTTTTGCTGAGGGAATGTGTGAATTGTAATGGAACATCCTTCCTCCCAGCTTTAATGCAGCAATACATACGAACCAGTGGTGAAGTGAAGAACAGGCGACATGGAATCACATATACTGACGGCGGTATCGGCCGGTTCATTGGAGTGTAATTTCGGATAAATGAGATTAGAAAAAGACTAAATTGGATGTACTTTAAATGTTGTGTGGCTACAAACGTTACTTGTGATTTTGATAATAAGAAACTTTGTGGCGTACCTATAAAAAAGGGTATAGTACATAGAAGCTTCTAGATAGCACAAAAACAATCACACCACTAATAACTGAAAACTATATAACCTAAATCTAATTGCAGACATGACTGTTACATTGAATAAAATGTGTTAAACAACATTACTTTCATTGTCACTGAGATTTCGCTAATTGCTCAATTGCAAAATGTTCAACTTCATATTTGTACATTTATAAATAGCAAATTTGAATACTATTATTATAAAATCTTACCGATGTTTGTCCAGAAGCTGTGTAAATGTTAGCAAGATTGTTTATTCAGTATTTAATTAAATAACCATGTATCAAAGCATTTCATTGTTTGTAAACAGAATGGTATGAAATTATGAAATTACCAAAGAAGAAAGATAAGAGGCTGTAATTTTGTGTATCATGTGCTTTGTATTTGCTGTTACATCATATTGTATGTTTTAATTAACACTAACTTTTGTAATTATAAATCCAATGTCTGTAAGTGTTATAACAATTACCCAACAACAATTGTTAACTAATATATATACAGTATATACAGTTTTCTACAGTATGTCTGCCTAGGTGTACTTGTGTCTGTGTGAATGTGTGGGCATGTGTGCATTTGTTTACCCTCCATTTTTTCCCCCAAGGTAAGTCTTTCCTCTCCCGGGATTGGAATGGCTCCTTACCCCCTTCCTTAAAACCCTCATCATTTCCTTTTCCCTCTCCTTCCCTACTGCCTGAAGACGCAACTGGGTTGCGAAAGCTTGCGATTGTGTGTGTGTGTGTATTCATTTATTTATTTGTGATGCTGTCACACCTGTGCTCCTTCGCCTGGTGAGTAATCTTCGTCTATTTTTTATATTTTATATATATATATATATATATATACGTAAAAAATAGATGAAGTACACTTACCAGGCAAAAGGGCACAGGCAGTAATAGCAACAAATAAACACACACACACACACACACACACACACACACACACACACACACACACACAAAAATGCTAGCTTTCGCAGCCTAGCTGCTTCATCAGGCAGAAGAGAAGGAGAGGGAAAAGGAAATGATGAGGGTTTTAAGGAAGGGGGTAAGGAGCCATTCCAATCCCGGGACAGGAAAGACTTACCTTGGGGGAAAAAATGGAGGGTAAATAAATGCACATACACCCACACATTTACACAGACACAAGTACACTTAGGCAGACATACTGTAGAACTGTAGAAAGCAAAGAAGTTAGACAGAGATGCCACTTGAGGCAGAGGCTCTGTCCAGAGAACCAAGGCAAAGATGTTAAGATGGTGGGTGGGAATTCGAATTTAGCGGAGGTTGAGACCAGGTGGGCAACGAGAAGAGAGAATATGCTGAAGGGCTAGTTCCCATCTCCGGAGTTCTGAAGGATTGGTGTCAGTGGGAAGTATCCAGATAACCCGGACGGTGTAGCACTGTGCCAAGATGTGCTGGCCATGCACTGAGGCGTGTTTAGCCACAGGGTGATCCTCATTACCAACAAACACTGTCTGCCTGTGACCGTTCATGCGAATGGACAGTTTGTTGCTGGTCATTCCCACATAGAACGCTTCACAGTGCAGGCATGTCAGTTGGTAGATCACGTGGGTGCTGTCGCAAGTGGCTCTGCCTTTGATCGTGTACACCTTCCGGGTTACGGGACTGGAGTAAGTGGTGGTGGAAGGGTGCATAGGGCAGGTTTTACAACGGGGGGCGGTTACAAGGGTAGGAGCCAGAAGGTAGGGAAGGTTGTTTGGGGATTTCATAGGGGTGGACTAGGAGGTTACGGAGGTTAGGTGGGCGGCGGAAAGACACTCTCGGTGGAGTGGGAAGGATGTCATGAAGGATGGATCTCATTTCGAGGCAGGATTTTAGGAAGTCGTATCCTTGCTGGAGAGCCACATTTAGAGTCCGCTCCAGTCCCAGAAAGTATCCGGTGACAAGAGGGACACTGGGGTTCTTCTGTGGGAGTTCTGAATTGGGGGGGGGGGGGATGAGGAAGTGGCTCTGGCAATTTGCTTCTGTACCAGGTCAGGACGATAGCCGCGGGATGTGAAAGCTGTTATTAGGTTATTGGTGTACTGGTTCAGGGATTCGGGACTGGAGCAGACTCGTTTGCCACGAAGACCTAAGCTGTAGGGAAGGGAACGTTTGATGTGGAAAGGATGGCAGCTGTCATAATGCAGGTACTGTGGTTTATTGGTAGGTTTGATGTGGCCGGATGTGTGTAGTTGGCCGTTGGATAGATGGAGGTCGACATCGAGGAAAGTGGCATGGGATTTGGAATAGGACCAGGTGAATTTGATGGGACCAAAGGAGTTGAGGTTGGAGAGGAAATTCTGGAGTTCTTCTTCACTGTGAGTCCAGATCATGAAGATGTCGTCAATGAATCTATACCAAACTTTGGGTTGACAGGCTTGGGTGTCCAGGAAGGCTTCCTCTAAGCGTCCCATAAATAAGTTCGCATACGAGGGGGCCATCCTGGTCCCCATGGCTGTTCCCTTTAGTTGTTGGTATGTCCGGCCCTCAAAAGTGAAGAAGTTGTGGGTTAGGATGAAGCTGGCTAGGGTATTAAGGAAAGAGGTTTTAGGTAAGGAAGTGGGTGGTCGGCGTGAAAGGAAATATTCCATCGCAGCGAGGTGGATATCCTTTTCCACTTCCTTAAAACCCGTATCCTTCCCTTTCTCCTCTCCTTCCTTCCTCTTTTTCCCGAAGAAGCCACCACTGGTGGTGAAAGCTCGAATGTTTGTGTGTTTTTGGTGTTTCTGTCGATGAGCCTGTACTTTAGGTAAGTCAAAAATCTTTTTATATATATAAAGAATCCACATCTTCAAATCTCGAGTATTACATTAACACAATTAGCTGGTCTAAACAACTTGATTATGAGCCTAACCTGTATACAATGCTATTTATTTTCATGTCTTTTTATTTTACATGTCTTTTCTGTCTAGGTTTTGAAATAATGTACAATGACAAAACTATTGTTTATAGAACTGTCTGGAAAGAAAATTTATGAATCTCTTAATTAATGAAATCTATCACTTGTTAACTAATCACAGTATCACTGAGACACTGTCCTACACTGATTCCTAGGCTTGCTATTTTGTTTGTAACTAACTTCACACGCAACATATGTCACTGTTAGACCACACGATTCCAGGTCTGACGCGGACGGTATCGTACGATAACATTGAGATGAGAGGGCCAGCAGTATCATCACAGCGTCTAAACTGCTTTTGCAGTTTCCATCAGCCACCACGATGAACGGACTTTCTGTTCCATTAACTGAACCACCCTGTAATACTAGTGTTCAAACATGCTTGGAGTCACTCATTTTTTCTCCATCTGCTCATATTCCAGTATTATTTATTTATTTTGTGTGTCCAGGACTAAGACATATCTTTCAATCTAGAAATATACAATAAAATACACTAATTAGAAACATAAAATATGGAAAGAGGTGACTAATTCTGTAGGACACTGCTAGTTTCTGCTAGATGGAACACAAGCTTCAAAATTCTGCTGCCTTGATGGCCACATCATTTGCCGTGTGTAGGTCCTGTACGGTGCTGGGGTTGGGCAGGTTTCTACAGACCAGGGGGTGTCGGGGGTCCTGCACATCGCCACGCTCGCAGAGCTCATCTTCGATTGTGAAGCCCCACTTTCTGAGATTCGTCTTGCGGCGTGACACGCCTGTCCTAAGACTGTTTAGTGCCTGCCGTGTCGCATTCGTCAGACAAAATCCTTTTGCGGGTTCCTCTTTTGATGTTCTCTCCGGCTCTTTTGTTTGACGAATTCTGCCGTAACTCTGTTCTCGGAGTTCCAGGCCTCAATGCAGTTATTGCGCTCGTAAAGCTCCTCGACTTACGCCTACGTGTTTGTGTCTCGTATTCGAAGAGGGGGTGTCTGGGGTCGGTTTTTCTGTTTCTGCAGCTGCTCTTCTGTGTATGTCTGGAGGTGCTATGCCCATAATTTTGTAGAGTTTCCTGACAGGAGTTGGTCAAAGGCAGCCAGTCACTATATGTGCAGTCTCATTTAGTGCCGTATCCACCTCTCGGGCGTGCGTCGAGTTTCTCCAGACTGGTGCTGCATACTCCGCTGCAGAGAAGCAGAGTGCCAGGGCAGATGTGCGGACCACACTTGGCTGAGATCCCCAGGTGGAGCCACTGAGTTTGTGATGCTGTTCTGGGCAGATACTTTCATTTTGGTTTCCTGACAATGATCCACGAATGTGAGGCTTTGGTCTAACTTTATTCCCAAGTTTTTTGGAGTATCATAGTGATGCAGTTGTTGCCCTCTCCAGATGATTTTTAACTTCTTTCTGGGTTTCTTGTTTCTCAGGTGGAAGGCACAGACCTGCATCTGTAATTAGTAGTTTATCTTGAATGCTTTGGTGAGGCGAGTGTCAACAGCCGTAATATATTTCATAAAATGCATTTTAATAAACAACAGATGCATTTAAAAAAAATGCATTTTATGAAAGTAGTTTCTTTTAGTGAAACTGAAGTAATAATTCTGTGAATTATTGTGGTCAGAGATTTTACCGCACGAGCAAAATAAATCAATAGTTGGCTCCTTTTACTGGCCATCTCCTGAACAATTCAAAGTAAACTAGTCCCACTATAAGTGTATCTCTCAAGCTTTTTAATATTTCCTAAAATGAAACAATATGTCTAAATTTGGTACAATATTCATTCTACTCATACATAAAGTACACAAGTTCCAAGGCACTTTAAATATCTCTATTGCATAATAGTGATGATATTCTCAGTCATAGCAACACTAATTTGGAGTTACTTAATACGATTTTCGAAAAGTTGCATAACCTGAGAAGACGTAATTATAATAGAATTTGAAGTAAGAACATCTATTAACAAGTGTTAAATGTGGTTATCCTCATTGTTTCTGATAACTCAAATAACAAGTCATCCAGTTGTACCTTACGTGGTCCTAAATTCGATGTTTCTTGCTGTTCTCGTTGATTGATGCTCTCGGTGGTGGCTAGCTGAAATTTCGTGGGGCAAAGCTAATCCACTACAAATAATGTAGGCCACACACAGATTGTAGTTCATTAACATTTTAACTACATATTATTAGTGCCCAATTGTCTCCATTTATGGTCAGCTTAAAAGTCTCATTAATTACACTCTCTACAACCCGGTAAGTACATTCCACATAATAATACAGATTTGCACAGTTCATGTGTGGAATACTTACATCCAAGGTGTACATCTTAATGTGGCACAAATATTAATAGTCCATTCCTAATAACGGTAGAAGCACTTTCCATATGATTAACATTGAAGAACTTTAACATAATTGTACAAAATTAGTTAAAACTGGTGTGGATGGTGCCTCACATAACAGATGAAACAATACTCTGAACTAACGTGGATTGTGCCTCGGACAACAGACGACACAATACTCGATTACATGGCCCGAACGCATTGTTTTTATATCTTTCAAACAGTGATACTGGAAATTGCATATTGTTAATTATGTACATTAAATTATAATGGAAAAGTAAAAAATTACATGCAACTGACTATTTTAATAGATAGTGTATATAATACTGAGTAAATTGATATACAAATTTCTGCTAAAGTAATAGTATTTCCTTTACATGTTTAACAAAAATAGGTTTATCGACAATACTTTCTTAATTGACAGTAATTACAGTAATTATACAGAAACTGAGGGCAAAGCTTTCCTAACATTACATGTAAAACATAGTAGTACCTTTTTAATATTATGAGAGAAGAATTTTAGTTTTCAGATCTGGCATTACCTAATTAATATTTGCTAATTACACAAACTTCTGTGGCACCAAATAATAGAAAATGACTTCAGCTAGTCACATTATAAAAAAGAATAACAAAAGTTTTGGAAAAGAAAGTGACAAGACAAATTATATTCATATCTATTATTATGCAACAGTGGTATCGGGAGGTTCAGTAATGCAAGCAGATGGGAATAAATTCCAACATGCTTCGTTACAGTCCAGACTGTCTACCAGTTACAGTCCTATGCTACTATAGCTGTAGCTTCACATTTAGCATTCATACACAAACATTTGCTGTGTCAAAGATCCGTAGCTAAAGACAAGGAAGATGCACAGGTTACGCAAATATTCAAGACTGAAAATGGAACTAATCCAGTAAACTGGAGACTCTTATCACCTACCAAAATTTACTGTGGGGTCCACAGAGTAGATAATAGGATGTATGAAGCTAAACTTGTACAACAGGCACTTAAGATGGTGTCCAGTCGTGGCATAAGCAGCCTGTCTTAAGACAGTAGACAACACTGATTGTGTGCACGAGGCCTCAGCTTATTGTAGAGTAACAAAGCAGTCATTAGTATCACATCACGAACAAAAGCCAATCGGCAAACCAGATGTCAGTTCGCCAGGTATACTAGTGGCGTGGTAGCTCGTGGGAGCAATCGTAAATTGGAAATGCCTTGGCGGTTGCTCCCAACATTGTCAATTTGTGATACTACTACTGGTGAAAATAATTGTTACTGGTTTTGTTTCAAGTAAACCACACATAATCAACAAATACTATTTGGACAGCATGAACGAAATTTATATATTTACATTTGGTTGTGTAGGTAAGGTCCGACAGAGATTCCACATTGAGCCAGGGTACAGATATTTCAACTGAGCAGAGAGAATTAATGTTGGACTTCATGATAAAACATCCCACACTAGGAAATGGGAGATTTACAGGACCCGGCGGGGCAAAACATAAGCAGACACTTCTGAAAGAACTCGCTGCAGTGCTCAACAGCGTGCCGAACGGAGTAACAAAGTCAGAAGATAAATGGCTGAAGGTAACGTTTGTATATTATGCATTACTGATGACTGGTTAATTTCACCAAATGTTGTCCACCTATGTTGCAATTCATTTACTTTTTTCTCTATTTGGTACTAGTCATGGCAAGATTGGAAAAATGATGTGGAATTGAAAGCTTGTGTGTTAAGGAAGGAAACGAACAAAACAGCAAGCGACAAAAGTTCCAATGTAAAACCCATCTCCCCTCTTGAGGAGAAGTTCCTCCATTTCTTAGGCCCTAGTGTCGTTTCTGGACACAAAGAGGTACCAGACCCTCTGACTGTTGGACGTCAGGTAATAACGATTTTTCCATAGTCTTAGTCCTCCTGCGTGTTTTCCCAAAATCACCCAATATAACTCTGTATTACAGGACTCCGGGCATGGTGGTTTAACTCAGACTGATAGAGAGGAGGAAGGCCCTGTGAAAGTGAATGAATATGTTCACAACATTGGTTCAAACCGAGGACTGATCATGCTTCCACTTGATGGCTGTAACACAATTTCAGGCCATGTTCAAACGCCCCTAATTCCACCACCTCTGGCTTTGGCGGAGGAAAGTGTTCAGTCTGCATCTGGTCGCATACCAGCTTTGTACGAATGTCCTTCAAAATCGGCAAAGAAGCGCAAACGTCCGATAGGTAATAGTCTTTATCGCTTAAAGTTAACCTGTAGGAGTTGTTTATTTATATTTTGAACTTGTATTTTTGTGCATGTAGGTTGTACCTCCTCACAAGATGAGGATCCTCTCGTGGCTATAGCAAGAGAACAGTTAACTTGCATGCGCGATCAAAATGACCTCAGGCGAGAGAGAAACTCGATTGTATGTACACAGCTAGAGACGGAAAAACGAAAAGCTGTTGCCATAGAAAGAGCAGCCGAGGTGTTTGTAGGAGCCATGAAGGCGTAAGTTTGAAATGAACTTTACACATTTCAATTTTTTCCAGTTTATTCTTTGTGTAACAGTTATGTTTTCTTCCAGTTTGGAGGAGTACCTAAGGCCCAGAAGAGAGAATGAGTAATGTGACAGATTAGAGGCAAAAATAATTCAATCAAAATTTCACAAATATTCAAATCAAAACAAGTACTGAAGTGGAAGTACAGGGTGTCTCACGAAAGACACCTGCCAAGTGTCCACGGATCGCACAGTACGGCTCCCGGCCACCGCCACCACATCCGTGGCCGCGCCCGAGTCTCGGACTGTATTGTGCCAGGGGCGCATACACTGAGTTAGTCTAAAAAACATTGCCATCTGAGTAACCTAAGCTTACCTTTATTTACAGTAGATGTTCAAAATGATGTCCCTCTATGGAAAGAGTTGCCTGACATATCTTGAATACATTTGCGAACACTCGACGAATTTAAACTGCCGAAATCTGGGAAATGACTAGTTGAATCCTGTTTTCCAACTCTTAGAGAGTATGGGGATTGCTTGCATACACCTTGTCTTTTAACATTCCCCAAAGATAAAAGTCACAGGGATTTAGATATGGAGAATGAGGCCGCCAGCCAACTATCTTATCATAAAAAACACTTCGTATTGCTGCCATAGAAGCATTGGCAATGTGTGGTCTTGCATTGTCCTGCAAGAAATAACCTTACAGCTTTACATTTGGTGAAAATTCTTGAAAAAATGGATGCAGGATATTGTTTACATACCTGTCAGAATTTATTGTTTCATGAAAAAAGATTTGCCCAATTATTCGCCTCGTACTAACACTCCAGTTTTCACATCGTGAAGAGGTTGTTGATGTAACTCGTATGGCTTTTCAGAGCTCCAACATTGATTGTTCTGCATACTTACATAGCCTGACAAATGCAGCTATGCTTCATCAGAAAAATAAAGCGTCTCGGGATCAACTTTCCTATCGTGCACAGACTGTAACAGCAGTTACAGTAACGACGTCGAGCAACAGTATCAGTGATGGTGAGTTGATGCACTACCGTTATTTTGTACGGCTTCAAATTCAGTTTGTGTACTGCTCTGTGAGCAGATGCTCTTGACACACCTGTCTGAAGTGCCAAACGGCGAAGAGATTTTCTCGGGCTTTTTGCAAAGGACTCCCCATCTCATTTATTGTCAGTTAGAACACTACTTCCTCTAGGCCTTCGTTCGTCTAACACAGATCCAGTCTTTTGAAATTTCTTCACTAATCTGCATATTGTCGATTCATTGGGAACATGCACACCGGGAAATTTCCGTATGAAATCAGCTGACATTCCACATACAGATTCTGTTTTTGCGTAGTTCAGCACAAGAAAACTCGTTGATCCTTCATGTATACCGTACTGAAAGGAAACTCGACAGCAAACTCAAAACAAAATACCCGAACACTCTCCTACGCAGTACAGAACACAAGAGCACGGTGTTTCTACTGGACTGTGCGCTGTTGCCAAGTGTCGCAAAACACGCATAGCGGCGACCGGCAGGCGGAGCGGCAGCAGCCGGCAAATGCGCCACGCAACTCGCGGACCTCTCCCAGGCGTCTTTCGTGAGACACCCTGTATAAATGAAAAATAAAAATTCACCACAGAGTTCAAAATATATTATGTGCTAAATGTGTTAGTTTTATACAAAAATTATGAAATGACATTAAAACATAATTTCACAAACATTGAAATCAAAGCAAGTACTGAAGTGTAACTGAAAATTAAAAATTCACCACAGAGGTACAATCGACATTATGTACCAAATGTGTTCGTGTTTTATACAAAATTGTAAAATGTTGTTTCTACAAATGTTAACTGAGGGTTTCATTACAGTACCAATAAAACAATAGATTAAACAATGCAGTAAGGAAATAGTGAAACGCTGATTTGCTTTGTAAAGGTAATTTGTCTTGATTGTGCAAGGAAATTCTGATCTAAAGTATTTATGTAATCTTCATTACGAAATAAAGATGTCTGTGAGGCAAAACTTCAGATTTTGTCTGTTGGCAGTTACTTTGTTACCAGTGTTGTGGATAAATACATTGTACGATCAAATGTATTAGAACGTCCCCAAAAAATGTTTTTCACATTAGGTGCATTGTACTGCCAGGTACTCCATATCAGCGACCTCAGTAGTCGTCAGACGTCATGAGAGAGCAGAATGGGACACTCCGTGGTAATGACTGACTTCAAATGTGGTCAAGTGATTGAGTGTCACTTGGGTGAGAAGTCTGTACGCAAGATTTCCACACTACTAAACATTCCTAAGTCCACTGTCTCTGATGTGATAGTGAAGTTGAAACGTGAAGGGACGCATACAGCATGAAAGTGTACAGTCCAGCCTCGTCTGTTGACTGACATACGGCCGACACTTGAAGAGGGTCGTACAGTGAAATAGGCAGGCATCTGTCCAGACCGATACACAGGAATTAACTGGATCGGGATCCACTCCAAGTTATGACAGTTAGGCGGGAGGTAAAAAAAACTTGGATGTCGTTAGTGCTTTAGTTGGGGCGGTACGGTGTACCGCCTAAAATTAAAACTCACTATTAGCGTACCAGCTAAAATTCTTTCTTAAATCTGTAAACGATAGACCAACTGTAAATTGTCGAATGGGTTAGGGAAAGTAAAGTGGAAAGTTCTAGGTCCGTTCAAGCTGTGATCGTAACCGTCGAAGCGTTCAAACTGCACTTACGCACAATTCCATTGGAGTTTGACTGGCAGTCAGATGTTCGAATTAGCCAATGGAGAGTTCCGACTAATCTGAATAGACGGAGGAAATACTTCCTACGAACTCCAAAGTTTTTGTTCTCCAAAGAGATAAGCCACTACATACAGTCTTTTGTATACAATATCATAGCCTGTTTGTTGAAGGAAGCAAGTACAAAAATCCAACAATTCTTTTAAAAATTTAAGGGACAGTACATCCCAACATTTTGACTTAGTTTTCATTGATTGAATCGTGAAACACTGGACGTTTTTGTGCTTAGCATGACACGTTTAGAGTATGACTCACTGTCACAATTAAATATTTACTGTAAATATTATGTTTACTTAACCGTCTTTCTCACACAGTAGACATTTGAAGATTATAAAATACTGTGTCGTAGCACTAGCAGGAACTAAAATAGAAGTGAATTTTAATCTCTTTGACCAACGCTTCAACAGGCTGGATGGGTACATGTTGCTAAAGTTGCCAGTTTTGCTTCTTATGGCAGTAAACACTTGGTTATGTCTTTAAAAGTTTCACGCAGTTCCATTGTTTGAATTTTGGAATGGTTTTCATGTGATATGAGCCTCCTTTTAATTCCTGGCAGCGACACGCACACTTATTGCCTTCTGGAACACCACTCCTGATTAGTTACAATGAGATGTAGTGTCCAAAGCCAATGGTTAGTATCCTGATCTACACTAAATGCATAAATACAATAAGTGTCAAATCCGTAAATTACAGCTATATTTTGTTAGTGTATTCCCATGACTACATCCTTACTTTCTTGATTTTCTAAAAATGTTCATTTGACTTATTTCTTGTGGAACGAGCAGAGTACTGACAAAAAAATTTTCTGTAGAACAGAGTACCACCTAAAATTCTTTTCCAAATAAAGCACCGGATTTCGTGGTCGAGCGGCTGCCCACAAGCCACACATTGCACAGGTCAGTGCCAAATGAAACCTTGCTTGGAGTTAAGAGTGTAAACCTCGGACAATTGAACAGTGGAAAACACTGCTCAGTGACGAATCACGGTATACGATGTGGCGATCCGGTGTCAGGGGTTTGGTATGGCAAATGCTTGGTGAATGTCATCTGCAAGCATGTGTAGTGCCAACAGATTAATTTGGAGGCAGTGGTGTTGTGGTGTGATCATGTTTTTCATGGAAGGGTCTTGCATCCCTTGTTTTGCACGGCAGTATCAGAGAACGGGCCCACATTGATTGTGATAGGCTATTCATTTTCTAAGAAACATGTTACGAATGAAAGTGCCATATTGATATTAATTAAATCAACAGTTTAGAGACCTACAACAAGATGTAATGACAGAATGACTTTTATTAAACCATAACAGTAACTTGAAGGCTTATTTAAAGTGCCTAAAATAATGGTTTTGTATTTTTTCATACGTTGGATGGTTAAAATATGACACTGATCTTCTGCAAGAAAAATTGTAATTTTTATAATTTTAGTTCTTTGTCATGTAAAATGCATATTAGCATCAGATTTGCACAATTCTTCAGTTTTTATATTACATTGTAATTAAATTTGTGATTGCAAGTGACTGTCTTTTTACACCACAGAAAAAATGGCATTACATTAATTGTACTTAAGAAAACAAAGCTTTTGTTATTTTCACCATTTTCAGAGTATCTACCGATAATGTTTTTTGTTAATAATATCTATAGGGATATACATTAATGCAGAATTTGTTATGTGGTTTGGCCAACAACATTTAGATTACATATAATCTAATGTACTTTCAATTCCGGTAGATCCGGATTGAGGAAATCCTGTTGGCTGTAGAACATGTCAGAACAAAATACACAACATATACTTACAACCATACAAAGATTTTTGACTTACCTAAAGTACAGGCTCGTCGATAGGAACACCAAACACACACAAAAACACACAACCATTCGAGCTTTCGCCACCAGTGGTGGCTTCTTCGGGAAAAAGAGGGAGGAAGGAGAGGAGAAAGGGAAGGATACGGGTTTTAGGGAAGTGGAAAAGGAGCCATTCCAATTCCAGGAGTGGAAGGACTTACCTTAGGGGACAAAAAGGAAGGTAAACAAATACACACACACACTCACACATATCCACATCCAAACACACTTAGGCAGACATTTGTAGAAACCAAAGAAGTTGGACAGAGATGCCACTTCAGGCAGAGGCTCTGTCCACAGAACCGAGGCAAAGATGTTAAAGATGGCGGGCGGGAATTAGAATTTAGCAGAGGTTGAGACCAGGCGGGCAACGGGAAGAGAGAATGTGTTGAAGGGCAAGTTCCCATCTCCGGAGTTCTGAAAGATTGGTGTTGGTGGGAAGTATCCAGATAACCCGGACGGTGTAACACTGTGCCAAGATGTGCTGGCCGTGCACCAAGGCATGTTTAGCCACAGGGTGATCCTCATTACCAACAAACACTGTCTGCCTGTGACCTTCCAGGAATTCCTTACTTCCAACCTTGCCTCTCAGTCTTTCCTAAAAAAACCTTAATCCTACTCCCAACATTACTACAGCTGAATCCCGAGCCATCCGTGATCTGAAAGCTGACCGTTCCATCGTCATTCTCCCAGCCGACAAGGGATCCAGAACCGTGGTACTTGATCGGCGGGAGTATGTGGCTGAGGGACTGCGTCAGCTTTCAGACGATACTACCTACAAAGTTTGTCAACACAATCCTATCCCTGATGTCCAGGCAGAGCTTCAAGGAATCCTCAAAACCTTAGGCCCCCTACAAAACCTTTCACCTAACTCCATTAACCTCATGACCCAACACCCCGCACCCCCACCTTCTACCTACTCCCCAAGATTCACAAACCCAATCATCCCGGCCGCCCCATTGTGGCCCGTTACCAAGCCCCTACTGAACGAATCTCTGCCTAAATAGACCAACACCTTCAACCCATCATGTGCAGTCTCCCATCCTTCATCAAAGATACCAACCACTTCCTCGATCGCCTGAAATCCTTGCCTAGCCAGTTACCTCCAGATACCATCCTTGTAACCATTGATGCCACTTCCTTGTACACACACATCCCACATGCCCAGGCCCTTGCTGCGATGGAGTATTTCCTTTCACGCCGACCACCCAATTCCCTACCTAAAACCTCTTTCCTTAATACCCTAGCCAGCTTCATCCTAACCCACAACTTCTTCACTTTTGAGGGCCAAACATACCAACAACTAAAGGGAACAGCCATGGGAACCAGGATGGCCCCCTCGTACGCCAACTTATTTATGGGACGCTTAGAGGAAGCCTTCCTGGATACCCAAGCCTGTCAACCCAAAGTTTGGTATAGATTCATTGACGACATCTTTATGATTTGGACTCACAGTGAAGAAGAACTCCAGAATTTCCTCTTCAACCTCAACTCCTTTGGTCCCATCAAATTCACCTGGTCCTATTCCAAATCCCATGCCACTTTCCTTGATGTTGACCTCCATCTGTCCAACGGCCAACTTCACACATCCGTCCACATCAAACCAACCAACAAACAACAGTACCTACACTATGACAGCTGCCATCCATTCCACATCAAACGTTCCCTTCCCTACAGCTTAGGTCTTCGTGGCAAACGGGTATGCTCCAGTCCCGAATCCCTGAACCAGTACACCAATAATCTAATATCAGCTTTCACATCCCGCGGCTATCCTCCTGATCTGGTACAGAAACAAATTTTCAGAGCCACTTCCTCATCCCCCCAAATTCAGAACCTTCCACAGAAGAACCCCCAGAAGTGCCCCTCTTGTCACCGGATACTTTCCGGGACTGGAGCGGACTCCGAATGTGGCTCTCCAGCAAGGATACGACTTCCTTAAATCCTGCCCCGAAATGAGATCCATCCTTCATGACATCCTTCCCACTCCACCGAGAGTGTCTTTCCGCCGCCCACCTAACCTCCGTAACCTCCTAGTCCATCCATATGAAATCCCCAAACCACCTTCCCTACCCTCTGGCTCCTACCCTTGTAACCGCCCCCGTTGTAAAACCTGCCGTATGCACCCTTCCACCACCACTTACTCCAGACCCGTAACCCGGAGGGTGTACACGATCAAGGGCAGAGCCACTTGCGATAGCACTCACGTGATTTACCAACTGACATGCCTGCACTGTGAAGCGTTCTATGTGGGAATGACCAGCAACAAACTGTCCATTCGCATGAACGGTCACAGGCAGACAGTGTTTGTTGGTAATGAGGATCACCCTGTGGCTAAACATGCCTTGGTGCACGGCCAGCACATCTTGGCACAGTGTTACACCGTCCGGGTTATCTGGATACTTCCCACCAACACCAATCTTTCAGAACTCCGGAGATGGGAACTTGCCCTTCAACACATTCTCTCTTCCCGTTGCCCGCCTGGTCTCAACCTCTGCTAAATTCTAATTCCCGCCCGCCATCTTTAACATCTTTGCCTCGGTTCTGTGGACAGAGCCTCTGCCTGAAGTGGCATCTCTGTCCAACTTCTTTGGTTTCTACAAATGTCTGCCTAAGTGTGTTTGGATGTTGATATGTGTGAGTGTGTGTGTGTATTTGTTTACCTTCCTTTTTGTCCCCTAAGGTAAGTACTTCCACTCCTGGGATTGGAATGGCTCCTTTTCCACTTCCTTAAAACCCGTATCCTTCCCTTTCTCCTCTCCTTCCTCCCTCTTTTTCCCGAAGAAGCCACCACTGGTGGCGAAAGCTCGAATGATTGTGTGTTTTTGTGTGTGTTTGGTGTTCCTATCGACGAGCCTGTACTTTAGGTAAGTCAAAAATCTTTATTATATATATATATATATAAAAATAAAAATAGAAAAAGAGATGACTTACCAAAAGGACCGGCTCGTCGAGAGAAACAAATAAAATCACACACAAACACACATACAAGCTTTCGCCACCACTGGCAGCTTCTTCAGGAAAAAGAGGAAAAAAGGGGAGGAAAAGGGAAGGATATGGGTTTTAAGGAAGTGGAAAAGGAGTCATTCCAATCCCAGGAGTAGAAGGACTTACCTTAGGGGGGAAAAAAAGGAAGGTAAATAAATACACACACACTCAGACATATCGAAACGCAAGCACACCTAGACAGACATTTGTGAAAAGCAAAGAAGTTGGACAGAGATACCAATTGAGGCAGAGGCTCTGTCCACAGAACCCAGGCAAAGATGCTAAAGATAGTGGGCGGGAATTTGAGTTAGCGGAGATTGAGACCAGGTGGGCAACGGGAGGAAAGAATAAGCTGAAGGGCTAGTTCCCATCTCCGGAGTTCTGAAAGGTTGGTGTCGGTGGGAAGTATCCAGATAACCCGGACGGTGTAACACTGCGCCAAGATGTGCTGGCCGTGCACCAAGGCATGTTTAGCCACAGGGTGATCCTCATTACCAACAAACACTGTCTGCCTGTGACCGTTCATGCGAATGGACAGTTTGTTGCTGGTCATTCCCACATAGAACGCTTCACAGTGCAGGCATGTTAGTTGGTAAATCACGTGGGTGCTATCGCAAGTGGCTCTGCCCTTGATCGTGTACACCTTCCGGGTTACTGGACTGGAGTAAGTGGTGGTGGAAGGGTGCATAGGGCAGGTTTTACAACGGGAGCGGTTGCATGGGTAGGAGCCAGAGGGTAGGGAAGGTGGTTTGGGGGTTTCATAGGGATGGACTAGGAGGTTACGAAGGTTAGGTGGGCAGCGGAAAGACACTCTCGGAGGAGTGGGGAGGATGTCATTAAGGATGGATCTCATTTCAGGGCAGGATTTAAGGAAGTAGTATCCCTGCTGGAGAGCCACATTCAGAGTCCGCTCCAGTCCCGGAAAGTATCCGGTGACAAAAGGGGCACTTCTGGGATTCTTTGATGGAAGGTTCTGGATTTGGAGGAATGCGGAGGTGGCTCTGGTAATTTGCTTCAGAAGCAAATTACCAGAGCCACCTCCTCCTTCCTCCTCCTCCTCCTCCTCCTCATTCCTCCAAATCCAGAACCTTCCATCAAAGAACCCCAGAAGTGCCCCTCTTGTCACCGGATACTTTCCGGGACTGGAGCGGAGTCTGAATGTGGCTCTCCAGCAGGGATACGACTTCCTTAAATCCTGCCCTGAAATGAGATCCATCCTTAATGACATCCTCCCCACTCCTCCGAGAGTGTCTTTCCGCCGCCCACCTAACCTTCGTAACCTCCTAGTCCATTCCTATGAAACCCCCAAACCACCTTCCCTACCCTCTGGCTCCTACCCATGCAACCGCTCCCGTTGTAAAACCTGCCCTATGCACCCTTCCACCACCACTTACTCCAGTCCAGTAACCCGGAAGGTGTACACGATCAAGGGCAGAGCCACTTGCGATAGCACCCACGTGATTTACCAACTAACATGCCTGCACTGTGAAGCGTTCTATGTGGGAATGACCAGCAACAAACTGTCCATTCGCATGAACGGTCACAGGCAGACAGTGTTTGTTGGTAATGAGGATCACCCTGTGGCTAAACATGCCTTGGTGCACGGCCAGCACATCTTGGCGCAGTGTTACACCGTCCGGGTTATCTGGATACTTCCCACCGACACCAACCTTTCAGAACTCCGGAGATGGGAACGTGCCCTTCAGCTTATTCTTTCGTCCCGTTGCCCACCTGGTCTCAATCTCCGCTAACTCAAATTCCCGCCCACTATCTTTAGCATCTTTGCCTGGGTTCTGTGGACAGAGCCTCTGCCTCAATTGGTATCTCTGTCCAACTTCTTTGCTTTTCACAAATGTCTGTCTAGGTGTGCTTGCGTTTCGATATGTCTGAGTGTGTGTGTATTTGTTTACCTTCCTTTTTTCCCCCTAAGGTAAGTCCTTCCACTCCTGGGATTGGAATGACTCCTTTTCCACTTCCTTAAAACCCATATCCTTCCCTTTTCCTCCCCTTTTTTCCTCTTTTTCCTGAAGAAGCTGCCAGTGGTGGCGAAAGCTTGTATGTGTGTTTGTGTGTGATTTTATTTGTTTCTCTCGACGAGCCGGTCCTTTTGGTAAGTCATCTCTTTTTCTATTTTTATTTTTATTTATCCCACCGGGAAAGTTTCTCTCTCTCTCTCTCTCTCTCTCTCTCTCTCTCTCTCTCTCTCTCTATATATATATATATATATAAACACTGAGTTAAAATGATCACATTCCTGCACATAACTTTTACTGAAGTCAAACTGAACACAGTATGCATATTTGTGAATATTATCTATATCTATACTAATAATAAATCTTTAAATGTAGGCCTGTTGCTATTTCCTTCAATCTTCAAAACTACCGGGCGAATCTTCATGCAGTTTTCACAGGAAACATGAGAAAAGTTCAGGTCAACATACAGGCATAATTTTATCAAAATCGCATCACGGAAAAAAAATCTCGTAATGTTAAGTGTTTTCGGTAACTGTCGTGTCTTTTTCAACTATTAAAAACCTTTTATCTCCAAAACTATTTCACGAATTTGCATAGAGTTTTCACAGGTAACCTGAGCATAAGTGAACAATATATAGACTTAGTTTCATAAGTCAGATCACGGAAGAAATGAATATCGTAATTTCAATTTTTTTTTCTACGACCTTTGTCTGTCTCTCTCTTTGAATAGGTATATCTCCAACACGACTTGACGATTTTTCATGGAGTTTTCACATGTAACTTTAGAATACCGTGCGGTTACATAGGGACTTCAATAATTAAAATTGGATCACAGAAAATAAAGATATCATAATTTAATCATTTGCTTAAAAGCCATCGTGTATGTTTATTTGTTGAGGGTAATCTCCAAAAGTACTACACGAACTTTAATGAGTTTCCATGGTTAAATTGAGAATAGTTCAGAGAGTAACATAGGCTTAGTTTAATCAAAATAGTATCAGAGGAAGGAAAGATATTGTAATTTGTAGTTTCTGGTGTATGCTATGCGTGAATTGCAGCGTAGTATAGCAAAGATTCGATAGAGGCGCTGTTACTGTCATAGTATACCAAATAACTAATAGATGGTGATGCTGCATTGTTTAGTCTCGTACCTAAAGTGTAATTCGCTGAAACAAGGGCTATGATTTCCCTTAATGGCAGCGGTGTAGTGTATTGATGTTCGTAACGGCCGTTAAATCCTTTTTGAAAAATGTCACATACAATGAGGGAAATTATTCTTTGTGTTGATAATGAAATAAATAATTAATGTTGTTCCGATCAGTAAATTAATGATCCCCATAAAGCGAATATTTTGTTGCCAACGAAAAACGTACTAACTTGCTGCCACTGCAAGTAAAATTTAATCCAGGTACGGCACAAAAAATATGGCGTTGCTGCATTTTCTCATTATCATAACTATGGTGTAATGCACTACAAGAAGGGGTACAACATTACTTATGGCGGCGGTGTTGTGCGCTGATGTTGGCAACGGCCGTTGAATGCTTTTTCAAAATTAATCACGTAGAATAATGGAAATAATTCTTTGTGTTCATGATGAAATACATAATTTATGCTGTTCCGGTCAGTAAATAAATCATCTTCCTAAAGCGAATAGTTCGTTGCCAACAATAGTAAACTAAACCGCTGCCACTGCAAGTAAAGATTAGCCCAGGTAGGCAAAAAAAAAAAAAAAACAATTATTTTTCCCTTCCTAGCTGTAGCCCATATGCTTTGCAATGTCATGGAAAGACAGGTATAACCACTACATTACAATGGAGTAGAAATATCTAGGACTTGAGCATTGGCTTCTATGCATCTTCTCAACATTAAGCTGAAATTACCAAGTGATATTGAGACATTTATTTGCTCTTACGATTGGTTTGTACCACATTGGCTGCAAAGAAGCCCCACCTCCTTTTTGCAGAGCAACCATGTAATATGAAATATAATCTAAATAAATGTCACAGAAGCAACAAGAAAGTTGAAGTGTCACTAAAAGGGCCATTTACATATTGTCACGTTGCAATGGAAATAGGCTTGACTTCGAAGGCAACTAAACACGGCACTTATACTGAAAGCACGTTTATTACGAACTCAACATACACGCAGCACTGACTGCCTCTCAGGCAGAGTGCTCTGCTATTTATACACAGACAGAATTTACCAGAAATTAGGAGAACAGTTAACATAAGAAACAAGTAGAATTTACAAGTGAACATAAGAAAGATGTAGAACCTTCTGGAATTGTAAATTACAAAGAAATAAATTTTTGCCGGTGGGCAGGATTGAACCAGCGGCCTTGTACTCCGCAGTCTGTGACGCTATCCCCTGCGCCACGCCGGCAGTCAGTGCTCGTGGTCTCTCATGGCATTGCTCCCTCTCCTGGAGAAACAGCGACCCGCTGTTATGATCCCTGTGGAGCCAGCTGCAATGTCCTGGATCTTGACCGTGTCATGGGTCCTCTGTATGACAGCTCAAGAGAATCCTTCCCAGCTCCGCGATTATCGACGACAGACGTTCCTGTCGTGGCTTCATCAGGAACATTACTGTCCTCAGAGTCCTTGAACAAGAAGCCATTGTCATCTACCTGCTCTTCAGGATCGTAGTAAGGCTTCATGCGCAGGACGTGAACAATGTCTCTTCGTTTTTGACGTTTCGACGACGGCTCATAATCCTCAACTTCGTATGTGACGTCTGACAGGCGGCGTATGACACGATACGGACCAAAGTATCGCTTCAATAACTTTTCTGACAGTCCGACCTTCGGTACAGGGGTAAAAATCCATACCAGAACTCCTGGGTTGTACACAACAGGTCGGTGCTTGTCGTTATATTGCTGACGGTCCTTCTCCTGGGTGTCGAGTGTCCGTATGTGAGCCAGCTGTCTTGCTTCTTCGACCCTGGTGATGAGCTGTTTAACATAGTCATCCTGAGTGTCATCTGGATGGAACGGGAACAGCGTATCCATTGTCGTCTCAGCTTCATGGTCATGGAGCAGGAAAAACGAGAGTGAAGCCTGTGGTGTCTTGTCTTGCGGTATTGTAAGCAAATGTCACGACTAGCAGAATTGTATCCCAATCCTTCTGCTCAACATCGACGTACATCGACAGCATGTCGGCTAACGTTTTGTTAAAACATTCTGTAAGACCATTTGTCTGAGGATGGTATGCAGTTGTCATTCGGTGGACAATGTTGCACCGTGACATTACCTCTGATACTAGTTTTGACGGGAATACTTTTCCATGATCAGATATCATGACACGTGGTGCTCCATGCTTCAAAATAATGTCTTCTAGAAGGAATTTTGCGATCTCTGGAGCTTCTGTAGTCGGCACAGGTTTGGTGACAGCGTAGCGTGTGAGGTAGTCAGTGCAGACTATTATCCAACGGTTACCGGTTGTCGACTTCGGGAACCTCCCTAAAAGATCGATCCCAACTCGAGATGTCCTGGAGGTAATTGCGGCACATGCTTCCGTCGCTGGCACTCTTTACAGTGACTCACATAGTGCTTGACAGATCGGTACAGACTTTTCCAGTAATACCTACGTCAAATTCTGTCTAGGGTCTTCACGAATCCCAGATGACCGGATATTGGAGCATCATGGAAATATTTGAGAATAGCTGGCTGGAGATGAGCTGGAACAACAAGTAGCCGTTTGGGGCCCAGTGGATTGTAGTTGCTCTTGTACAATGTTCCATTTATAAGTTGGAACTCTCCATTGGTCGGTTCTCCTTTCTCCAAGGCCTCTATCATTTTTAATAATGTTGGATCTTCCCTCTGTTCAGCTGTAACGTCATCTAATTCAGTGAGAGCTGAAATTTCATTAATGCTGTTGTGTTCCACTAATGGATTCCTCGAAAGGCAGTCGGCATCCTTGTGTTTGCGCCTGTTCTTGAATACCACTGTGACATCGTACTCTTGTAGTCTTAGTGCCCATCTTGCTAGTCAACCTGATGGATTCTTCAAGCTAGTCAACCGACACAAAGAATGGTGGTCTGTCACGACGGTGAATGGTTACCGGCTGGAACTTGTTGATAGCCCAGATAACCGCGAGACATTCTTTTTCAGTTGTAGAGTAGTTTCTTGGACTTTGAGAGTACTCTTGACGCATAGGCTATTACTTTTTCGGCACCTTCCTGAACTTGTACAAGCACTGCACCAATCCCATAGCCACTGGCGTATGTGTGAAGTTCCGTTTCTGCATTCTTGTCGTACAAGGCGAGCACTGGTGCAGAAGTTAGAGCCTCCTTAAGTGCTCGGAAAGCTCTTTCTTTTGTCTCATCCCAGTAAAATTTGGCATCTCCTTGCAGAAGTTCTTGTAATGGACGTGCCTTGTTAAAAAATCTTTTTATGAAACGTCGGTAGAATGAGCACAGCCGGAGAAAACTTCTCACATCACGGATGTGCTGAGGAGTTGGAAATTCTGTGACTGCCCTTACTTTATCTGGATGAGGACGGACACCATCTCTGTTGACTAGGTGCCCCAGGATTTTTCTCTCTTTGGCGACGAAGAGGCACTTCTTTGGATTGAGGCGGAGACCTGCAGCCTGAACACACTTCAACACAGTGGACAGGCGACTCAGATGTTCTTCAAATGAAAACGACAATGTCATCTAAATAGCAGAGACACGTCGTCCACTTAAGGTGTCGAAGCAAGTTGTCCATCATGCATTCGAATGTGGCTGGAGCATTACATAATCCAAATGGCATTACTTTAAATTCGTAGAGACCATCAGGTGTAATAAAAGCCGTCTTCTCCCTGTCAGCTTCGTCAACCTCGATCTGCATGTCCATAATTGAGAAGTATGTAGCTCCTTACAAGCAGTCTAAGGTGTCATCAATACGCGGCAATGGGTGGACATCCTTCTTTGTGATTCTGTTCAGCCACCGATAGTCGACAGAGAATCGCCACGTGCCATCCTTTTTCTTTACGAGGACCACCGGAGACGAGCAAGGACTCTCCGAAGGTTGTATAATGTCATCTCACAACATCTTCTCCACTTCCTCCCGAATTATTTGTCTTTCAGCTGGCGACACTTTATACGAATGCTGTCTAATTGGCGGATGGTCCCCATTATTGATACGGTGCTTTATCGTGGGCCGTTTCGTCTGAGGTGTGAATGCACCTGAAAATTGGCGTAGTATACCTAACATCCGCTGGCGTTGTTCCTTGGACAGTCCATGCCCTATTGGCAGTTCCACGTTTGTTTCCTCCAGCGTGTTGTCTGTACTAATAGCAGGGCATGGGTCTTCATTGATGACGTTGAGCTCACCGTCCCGGATTGGTTCAGCTGTCCCGATACACATTCCCTTGGGGATAAGTTGTGACTGCTCGTGACAATTTGTGATCCAAATCTCTCCTTGACCACCGGTAATGCTTATGATAGCTAATGGTATGTAAATTTCTTTTGTGAGCCTGATAAACTTTTTACTATCAACAAGAACTTCACAGTTTAACCAGTCATCTGTGTTTGTGACTGCAACTGTTCCCATTGTCAACAGCGGTATCGTCACATTGTCAACGACGAATAACTTCCCAGAAAATTCTGTATTACGTGTATCTGGCGGAACAACTTCTTCAATTTGCAGCTCAGAACTTCCAGAGTCAATGATAGCTTGGGATGCCTGAAGGAAGTCCCATCCGAGGATGACATTGTGACTAAATTCTGTTAACACAACAAATTCAAACGGCTACGTCCTGTTGTTGATGGTTATTCTTGCGACACAAGTTCCTGCTGGATGGACATACTTTCCATTCGCGACCTTCAGCACAGTTGCTCCCGTATCACAGAACATTGTCTTCTTTAGTGTGCGGCGGTAATTATCCGATAATACAGAAAAAGAGGCTCCTGAATCAACAAGTGCCCGGAGAGGGTGGCCGTCGATTATGACGTCGATGAGATTTCCTGACATCTTGGTGACTGTCGTCCATGGAGGATTTTCATCTGCGGCGGCCTCACCTCCGTAGATGGTCGCCTTGCTTAGTTATCCTGGGCGCGGCGACTAGGCGAGTGGCTGGTACCTCGGTACGGCGATGGTGAACGGTTGCGGCGCGTCAGGGAGCGACCTCGTCTAGGGTACGGCGATGGGCTTCTTCCCATAGGTCGACTGAACTCATCAGCAGGTGACTGCCTTGGATAGAACTGCTCCGACGGCTGACGTCTTGCGGCAAAATAATCATCGAATACTCGCCTCCTCTCTCTACAGTAGCGTATCACATGTCCAGGGCGCCCACAGTGGAAACACAGTGGTGTGTTGTCTTCTGTCCTCCAGACGTCTGTTCTTCTGCGGGTGTCATATTTACCCGGGCAGTTGGCTGTGGTCGCGTCTGTCGGTTCATGGGCTGCCGTTTGGCGGCTGCTGCGTAAGTCATAGCAGGGCGACGCCATTCTTCACGTCGGGTGCGATTGACAGGGCAGACAGGAGCTAATGTTTGAAATACCTCGTCCTCAGTGGCGTCGGCTACCTCGTGACTTACAGGGCTCACATCCATGGCCATAATCTGATGCTCACTCGGTCTAATAGTCCCGGCTGCCATGCACTGTTGTAATTCTTCTCTCACGATTTGTCGTATGAGAGAAGCCAAGTCCTGCTGGTCTTCCACAACGGCCATAGGGACTACATTTGGGAGTCTGTCATACTTCTTGCGTCCAACCCTCCTTTGTTGCATCTCTTCAATACGGTGGCACCACTTGATGAACTCTTCTGTCGTAGCGACGTCGTTTATCAGAAGAGCTTGGTACATATCTTCTGCAATTCCCTTCATCAGGTGCGTGATTTTGTCCGCTTCAGTCATGTTCAGATTGACTACGTTACACAGGGCCAAAACACTCTGTATGTACGACTGTGTCGGCTCACCATGTCGTTGGGCCCGGTTCTTCAGTTCTTCCGCCGAACGGATTTGTCGCTGGCGGTCTCCTAACGTCTTCTTAAGTTCCTCCTGGAACGTCTCCCAGTCATTCAACTTGTCTTCGTTGTTTTCGAACCATTGCTGGGCAGTTCCATCCAGGTAGAAATAAACGTTGGCCAAGCACATCGTATGAACCCACCTGTTGTACTTGGCGACTCGGTCAAACCCTTTTAGCCATTTGTTGGGGTCCTGTCCAGCGTCTCCAGAGAACACCGACGGGTGTCTGATGTGCAGCTGGCTTATTGCTGCTTTCGTCTCCATTGTTCTTCTGATAATACGGACTTTTGGAAGGATGTACTCGGTGTATCCCTTGTGTTCCGGTGCCAGTCCGTGTAAGAGACGGCTTTTACGTTGCCTAATCGGAGCCATGGTGATGCAGCTGTTGCACAGTGTACCCGGCGCCTCCACCAAACAATGTCACGTTGCAATGGAAGTAGGCTTGACTTCGAAGGCAACTAAACACGGCACTTATACTGAAAGCACTTTTGTTACGAACTCAACATACACGCAGCACTGACTGCCTCTCGGGCAGAGTGCTCTGCTATTTATACACAGACAGAATTTACCAGAAAGTAGAATCACAGTTAACATAAGAAACAATTAGAATTTACAAGTGAATTTCCTTGAGACAGAAAAGCTTTCTATGAATCAGTATGGGTATAAGAAACATTGTTCGTGTGAAACTCAGCTTGCCCTTTTCTCACATGACATCTTGCTAGCCAAGGATGAAGGGCAACAGGCAGATTGTGTTTTTCTCACTTTCAAAAAGGCATTGAACTGCAGACTGCTAAGCATATGAAATAGATTCACAGATTTATGACTGGCTGGAAGACTTTGAGTGATAGAAAGCAGTATGTTGTTCTTGATGGCGAGTGTTCATCAGAGAGGAGTGTATTGTCAGGCGTGCCCCAGGGAGTGTGATACGACCGCTATTATTTTCTATCTATATAAATGATCTGATGGAAAGAGTAACTTGTAATTTGCAGCTGTTTGCTGATGATGCTGTGGTGTATGGGAGGGTGTCGTCTTTGACTGTAATAGCACACAGGATGACTTAGACAAAATTTCTAGTTTCTGTGAAGAATGGCAGCTAGCTCTACACGTAGAAAAAAGTAAGGTGATGCACACGATTAGGAAAAGCAATCCCATAATGTTCAAATACAGCATTAGTAGTGAGCTTCTTGCTGCAGTCATGTCATTCAAATATCTAGGTGTAACATTGCAGAGCGATATGAAAGGGAATGAACATGTAAGGGCAGTTGTGAGTAAGGTGGACAGCTGACTTCGGTTTATTGAGAGAATTTTGGGAAGATGGAGTAAATCTATAAAGGAGACTGCGTATAAAACACTTGTACGACCAGGTTTTGAGTATGGCTCAAGTATTTCAAACTTGTAGCAGATTAGTTCAAAGGCAGACATGGAAACAGTTCAGAGGCGGGCAGATAGGTTTGTTACTGGTAGGTTTGACCAATGCACAAGTGTCACAGAAATGCTCTGTGAACACAAATGGGAGTCGCCAGAGGAAAGACGATGTTCTTTCCTAGAAATTCTTTCGAAGAAATTCAGAGGGCCAGAATTTGTTGCTGACTTCAGGAGGATGTCTTGCTGCGACCTACTTACATTTTGTGTAATGATTACAAAGACAAGATAAGAGCCATTAGGGCTCGTACAGATGCGTGTAGGCATTCTTCTTTTCCTCGTTCAATTTTGGGAGTGGAATAGAACAGGAAATGCCTAGTAGTGGTACAGTATACTCTCCGCCGTGCACTTTATGGTGGATTGTGTAGTATATATGCAGATGTATTAGTTCATTATCTGTATTCCATGCCAACAGCCTGTATGGGGCGCAAGGACTTTTTAAGCATATGCATGTTTAGTGATCAAAATATAATCAAAATGTTCAACTAAGTGAACTGTCCTTTATTAATTTCACCAATCACATGTAAATTTTATAGATACTAAACAATGTAAAGGTTGAACCTCTATTAAGTGAGGGCGTTTTGTTACAGGAAGTTCAGAATAAGGTGATAGAGCTATTTGCTCTCCAGAATGTACCTGTTGATACAGATGGAGCCAAGGTAAGCTATGTCCCTTCCATGCTTAAACCTTCTATATGTAAAGTTTAAGAAGTGTATATAGTGGACTAAGTAGACTGCCCCCCCCCCCCCCCCCACTGCATTTTTCATACTTTATCTCTCTCTCTCTCTCTCTCTCTCTCTCTCTCTCTCTCTCTCTCTCTCTCTCTCTCTCTCTCTTATATGAAAGAATACGGCTCCATCCACACCCTGTCCACATTAAACATACTAATCGCCAACCCAACAGTACCTGCACTTTCATACCTGCCAATCATTCCACATCAAACAATCCCTCCTATACAGCCTTGCCAACCATGGATGGCAAATCTGCAGTGATGAGAAGTTCCGTACCCATCATGCCGAAGGTCTCACAAAGGCCTGCACAGACATTATCCTCCTGACCTAGTCCGCAAACAGATTTACAGTGTCATATCCCCACTCATCACCAATCTTCCCCCCCAACTCCAGTGACCAGTCACAACGGAGTGTCCTCCATGTCACCCAATACCACCCCGGACTGGAACAACTTAATCACATCCTTTGTCAGGGCTTTAATTGTCTGTCATCCTACCCAAGATGCTTAAAACTCCTCCTAAAGTGGTGTTCCATCGCCCACCCAACCTCCTCTACATCTTAGTCCATCCCTATGCCACTCCCAACCCCAACCCCAGGGATCATATCCCCGTGGAAGACCCCGATGCATCCTGCCCAATCCACCCACCCAGCACTTCCTGTTCCAGTCCTGTCACTGGCTTATCCTACACCATCAGAGGCTGGGCCACCTGTGAAAAGCAAAAAACAAGATGGACTGCCCTGTGGCACAGCATGCAGCTGAGCACAGCACTCTGGATTTCAGTGGCTGCTTCACTACCCGACCCATCTGGATCCTCCCCTCCACCACCAGCTCTTCTCAACTGCACAGATGGGAGTTGTCCCTTCAACACATTCTACAGTCCCGCAACCATCCTGGCCTCAACATAAGATAGCTTCCCATCCCTGTGCCCTATGTCCAACATCCCCCTCCCCCTCTTCCTTCCCCACCCATTATCCTGCATTTCATGTCTTCCTTACAATTGTGCATCACCACTTACAATATCCCCTTAATTACTTACTTTTTATTTTTACTTATTTCATTATTTATTTTTTAACTTTCCTAACTTCATTTTTTCCTTTTTTCTTAACTTCATTTTTTCCTTTTTTCTTAACTTCATTTTTTCCTTTTTTCTTAACTTCATTTTTTTCCCCTTTTTTCTTAGCTTCATTTTTTTTCCCTTTTTTCTTAGCTTCATTTTTTTTCCCTTTTTTCTTAGCTTCATTTTTTTTTTCCTTTTTTCTTAGCTTCATTTTTTTCCCTTTTTTCTTAGCTTCATTTTTTTCCCTTTTTTCTTAGCTTCATTTTTTTTCCCTTTTTTCTTAGCTTCATTTTTTTTTCCCTTTTTTCTTAGCTTCATTTTTTTTTCCCTTTTTTCTTAGCTTCATTTTTTTTCCCCTTTTTTCTTAGCTTCATTTTTTTTCCCCTTTTTTCTTAGCTTCATTTTTTTTCCCCTTTTTTCTTAGCTTCATTTTTTTCATTTTATTCCTATTTTTATCTTTATCATTTCAAATCCCCCACTCCCTCCCCACACTCCGGTACACCTCCCTTTTATCCTTTCCCACCCCCTTCCCTTCACTGTATTCACTGCCACAATTCAAATTTCCACCTATCAGAGCCTTTAAAATCCACCATGCAATGCAGAACTTTCCACCCCCACCTTTACCCGGCATCCTTCCCCCTCCACTCCCCACCTCACTCACAGTCCAGATGCTTGTGTAGCTGGAGTGGCCGGACATGACAGTTGTGTGTGTATAGTTGTCTGACTGATTGCGTTAATGTATGTGTTTCTTTTTCTGATGAAGGCCATAGCCAAAAATTTAAGTTGTGTGAATGTTACTACCTATTTTTGTGTGTCAGTAGCAGCTCAGCGAGCCTTTTTACGGTGAGTTGTTACCTATCCTTCATTATTGTATAATTTTTCATGTTTATATTCATTTCTACAAGTGCTGTAAAATCTGTTGGAATAAAATTAGTAAAGATGTAATACATTAAAACTTGGTGCATAATGGGACAGTTTTCCATGAATGTTACTGTTCATGTGCTCATGTCTTGTGATCTACATGTCATACTGTGATACAATTTTGAAGCTGCATTCAGCGATATGTGTGTATACTGTCTGTAAAATTTCCTGCGACGACAATTTGTAGTGTACAAATTATAAATTGTGACATTACACCGAATGCCGTAGTTTTACTCCATGAACAGCGGAAAAGTAGTAGGTGAGAAACTTTTTTCCTTTCATAATTTTGCTACGGTTGTCGGCAAGCAAAAATTCAGTAATAAGTTTGAAATAATGTTTAAAGTTTGTTCGAAGTCACTAAATAATCTGATTCTCATACACCGTATTCATAAAGTCTCGTCGCATTATGTTGCAGTTTCTTTGAACTCTTATTGTTTATGACATTATATCTCCTGAACCATGAGTCATGTGTGGTTTTTACTCCTACAGAAATTATTTCATGTAAGGAATATGTGTACCAAATTTGGTTGTAATTGGTCCAGCGGTTTAGAAGAAAATGAGCAGCATTGTCACATAAAGCAGTAGTTTTTCTCGCATGTCATTGACGTCACATTTCCTGAACAATGTGTTTGTGATTCTTAGACTTTCGGTGACTGTCCTCATGGATTGAAGCTTACATGTACAAAATTTCATCAAGACTGGAACAAAACTGTAGATTTGTATGTAATATGTACACACAAAAATGTGGACTCTCTGCTTTATATATATGCGAACCTAGAAACTTGTATGATCATTTGGAGAGAATGTAGAACTTGGAAAATGCTAATTACGTGCAGGAAACATACCCGTATCATACTGGTGGACAAATGGTGTCGCCAGGATTCAGTGTGGGGAGATGTACGGACCTCTAACCGTTGATGTGATCTACGCTCACGCTATAGGAGCTGGATTCCTTCTGGTGGACATAATGCTCGCCCCTGCAGAGCCACACTGGTGGACAACTTGTTTGAAGCCTACGGATTTGATTGTCCAGCTTGTTCGCTGGACTTAAAACACGATTGAGCATGTTTGGGATGCTCTTGGCAGGCATATTGCAGCCAGACCATACCTCCCACAACAGTTGCAGAGCTGGATATTGCACTAATGGAAGAACGGCCAAATATCCCTCGAGCTGATTGATTACCTCATACTATGCAGCTGTACTAGCCATCCAACGAGATCACACATTGTATTAGAGTGCAATGAGAGAGACTTTATCACTATTATGGTAGCTGCATAGTGTGTCGCTCAACCTAAATGCCATGTAAACAGCAAGTATAGAGTTAAGACAGCAAAATATCATACTGTAAAAGGTAAAGCAGTCAACAATCCGAAGATTGGTTTGAACACCACAGTGCTTTACTAGGCATGGTCCTGTTTGGAGGTGGTATGCCGTTGCCTTCCTCCGACCTTCGAACTGACTTACCCAGCCAGTTATAGGGAGACCTACAGTTTAACGTGGGTTCCGAACCACGGTGCTACTCGGTATTTTTCACATAAGCAATACTGCCAGAGGTGAAAGAAGTGGAAAGTGACAGATAAAAATCCTAGGACCTGGCGGGGATCGAACCCGCGATCTTTGGATTTGTAGTCTGGCACTCTACCACTGTGCAACCGAGGTGCACTGTATCACACACAAATTACACTTGTAACCAAATGATGAATATATATAAATAAAAATAGAAAAGAGATGACTTACCAAAAGGACCGGCTCGTCGATAGAAACAAATAAAATCACACACATACAAGCTTTCGCCACCACTGGCAGCTTCTTCAGGAAAAAGAGGAAAAAAGTGGAGGAAAAAGGGAAGGATATGGGTTTTAAGGAAGTGGAAAAGGAGTCATTCCAATCCCAGGAGTGGAAGGACTTACCTTAGGGGAAAAAAAGGAAGGTAAACAAATACACACACACTCAGACATATCGAAACGCAAATACACCTAGACAGACCAAAGCATGTCAGTTGGTAAATCACGTGGGTGCTGTCGGAAGTGGCTCTGCCCTTGATCGTGTACACCCTCCGGGTTACGGGACTGGAGTAGGTGGTGGTGGAAGGGTGCATAGGGCAGGTTTTACAACAGGGGCGGTTACAAGGGTAGGAGCCAGAAGGTAGGGAAGGTAGGGAAATGAGATCCATCCTTCATGACATCCTCCCCACTCCTCCGGAGTGTCTTTCCGCCGCCCACCAAACCTCCGTAACCTCCTAGTCCATCCCTATGAAATCCCCAAACCACTTTGGCTCCTACCCATGTAACCGCCCCAGTTGTAAAACCTGCCCTATGCACCCTTCCACCACCACTTACTCCAGTCCCGTAACCCGTAAGGTGAAAACGGTCAAGGGCAGAGCCACTTGCGATAGCACCCACGTGATTTACCAACTGACATGCCTGCACTGTGATGCGTTCTATGTGGGAATGACCAGCAACAAACTGTCCATTCGCATGAACGGTCACAGGCAGACAGTGTTTGTTGGTAATGAGGTTCACCCTGTGGCTATACATGCCTTGGTGCACGGCCAGCACATCTTGGCACAGTGCTACACTGCCCGGGTTATCTGGAGACTTCCCACCAACACCAAACTTTCGGAACTCCGGAGATGGGAACTCGCCCTTCAGCATATTCTCTCTTCCCGTTGCCCACCTGACCTCAACCTCTGCTAAATTCAAATTCCCGCCCACCATCTTTAACGTCTTTGCCTCAGTTCTGTGTGCGACGGGAAGAGAGAATATGCTGAAGGGCGAGTTCCCATCTCCGGAGTTCCGAAAGTTTGGTGTTGGTGGGAAGTCTCCAGATAACCCGGGCAGTGTAGCACTGTGCCAAGATGTGCTGGCCGTGCACCAAGGCATGTTTAGCCACAGGGTGAACCTCATTACCAACAAACACTGTCTGCCTGTGACCGTTCATGCGAATGGACAGTTTGTTGCTGGTCATTCCCACATAGAACGCTTCACAGTGCAGGCATGTCAGTTGGTAAATCACGTGGGTGCTATCGCAAGTGACTCTGCCCTTGACCGTTTTCACCTTACGGGTTACGGGACTGGAGTAAGTGGTGGTGGAAGGGTGCATAGGGCAGGTTTTACAACGGGGGCGGTTACATGGGTAGGAGCCAGAGGGTAGGGAAGGTGGATTGGGGATTTTATAGGGATGGACTAGGAGGTTACGGAGGTTAGGTGGGCGGCGGAAAGACACTCTCGGTGGAGTGGGAAGGATGTCATTGAGGATGGATCTAATTTCGGGGCAGAATTTAAGAAAGTTGTATACTTGCTGGAGAGCCACATTCAGAGTCCGCTCCAGTCCCAGAATGTATCCGGTGACAAGAGGGACACTGGGGTTCTTCTGTGGGAGTTCTGAATTGGGGGGGATGAGGAAGTGGCTCTGGCAATTTGCTTCTGTACCAGATCAGGACGATAGCCGCGGGATGTGAAAGCTGTTATTAGGTTATTGGTGTACTGGTTCAGGGATTCGGGACTGGAGCAGACTCGTTCGCCACGAAGACCTAAGCTTTAGATAAGGGAATGTTTGATGTGGAATGGATGGCAGCTGTCATAATGGAGGTACTGTTGTTTGTTGGTTGGTTGGTTTGTTGTGGACATATGTGTGAAGTTGGGCATTGGACAGATGGAGGTCAACATTGAGGGACGTGGCATGGGATTTGGAATAGGACCAGGTGAATTTGATGGGACCAAAGGAGTTGAAGTGGTACAGATTCATTGATGACATCTACATGATCTGGACTCACAGTGAAGAAGAGCTCCAGAATTTCCTCTCCAACCTCAACTCCTTTGGTCCTCAGCATATCAACTGGCGACGTCTATTATTTATGTTCGTTCGTTTATTGTTTGTTACCAGTTTACCTGCAATTTTTGGAATACTCGGATCGTATGTGAACAGACAAGCTTACATTACCTCAGATTAGTGAATAATAACAGTGAAATGAAGAGACGATATCTAAGTTCGTTCCGTGAAGAAAGGTTGCAGGAAGAAAATTATAAAGAGTGGTCACGAAAAGTCGATACTGATGAGTGTATGTGTAAGTGCATTTACTGTAAAGTATGACGGAGTGAAAGCTGTGAGTAACATTTACAATCAGAAAGACACAAAGCGAATATTACCACACAAAAGAAGAATCAGTCGCTTCTTAAATTCTTGCCGAAACAATTTTCTGCAGAAGACGACAAAGTCACTGCAACGGAATTAACTTTGACTTACCATGGTGTGAAACACCACCATTCTTACAATTCTCAAGATTGTGGGAATAAGCTATATCCTTATGTTTTTAGAGACTGCTCAGTGGCAACGAAAGTAAGATGCGGCCGAACAAAAAGCGAGGCATTAGTAAAAAATGTGCTTCTGCCTTATGCTACAGAGAAGCTACTAAGCGAATTAAAGCAAAATTTTGTGTTTGCATTAGGTTCAGACGCTTCAAAGAAGGGCAATAAAAAACATTATCCGATAGTTGTAACATACTTCTCCAATGATAAGGGAAAATGTAATGAAGTTATTGATTTCCACGAAGATGTTAACGAATCTCCAGAAACCATCTCAAACAAATTAAAATCCATTTTATTGGAAAATGGTTTGATACTAAATAATGTAGTTTCATATTCAGCTGACAATGCATCAGTTAATTTTGGGAAACACAATTCTGTCTTCACTAAATTGAAAGAAGAAAATGAAAACTTAATCAAAGCTAATTGTTGTTGTCAAATTTTACATAAGTTTGGATTCAAGCTTCTAAAATATGATGATCTTAAAATCTAGTTCTATATATTCAGACTTTTATTCCACTGGAGGGGGGAGGGGTGTGGAAGGGAGGATACTTGCTGGGAGGAAGGAGATAATTTGTTTTATTTCCCTTTAGTATTCATGTGTAATCCTGGTTGGGGGGGGGGGAGTTGGTCGCAGTTCGGGGGGGGGGGGGTGAGTCATTGGCCAAGGGGGAGGGGGGCACGTCTGGTCTCCGGGCCCGCCTCGAGTTCAATCTGGCAACCCTACATCCTTTCCACTCCACCAAGAGTGTCTTTCTGCCGCCCACCTAACCTCCGTAACCTCTTAGTCTGGGCTATGAAATCCCCAAACCACCTTCCCTACCTTCTGGCTCCTACCCTTGTAACCGCCCCCATTGTAAAAGCTGCCCTATGCACCCTTCCACCACCACTTACTCCAGTCCTGTAACCCGGGAGATGTACACAATCAAGGGCAGAGCCACTTGCAATAGCACCCACTTGATTTACCAACTGACATGCCTGCACTGTGAAGCGTTCTATGTGGGAATGACCAGCAACAAACTGTCCATTCGCATGAACAGTCACAGGCAGACAGTGTTTGTTGGAAATGAGGTTCACCCTGTGGCTAAACATGCCTTGGTGCACGGCCAGCACATCTTGGCACAGTGTTACACTGTCTGGGTTATCTGTAGACTTCCCACCAACATCAACCTTTCAGAACTCCGGAGATGGGAACTTTCTCTTCAACATATTCTCTCTTCCCATTGCCCACCTGGTCTCAACCTCTGCTAAATTCAAATTCCCTCCCACCATCTTTAACATCTTTTCCTCAGTTCTGTGGACAGAGCCTCTGCCTCAAGTGGTATCTCTGTCCAGCTTCTTTGCTTTCTACAAATGTCTGTCTAGGTGTGTTTGGATGTGGATATGTGTGAGTGTGTGTGTATTTGTTTACCTTCCTTTTTGTCCCCTAAGGTAAGTCCTTCCACTCCTGGGATTGGAATGGCTCCTTTTCCACTTCCTTAAAACCCGTATCCTTCCCTTTCTCCTCTCCTTCCTCCCTCTTTTTCCCGAAGAAGCCACCACTGGTGGCGAAAGCTCGAATGATTGTGTGTTTTTATTTGTGTTTTTTGTTTCTATCGGCAAGCCTGTGCTTTGGGTAAGTCAGACAATATTTATTTTCATACATATTTTTCGCAGCAGGAAAGTCTACTTTTATAATATATATATTATAGAGGAAAAAAATATATATAAAGTAGATGAAGTTTACTTACCAGGCGAAGGAGCACAGGTAGTAATAGTAACATAAATAAATACACACACACACACACACACACACACACACACACACACACACACATAATCTTTCGCAACCCAGTTGCTTCTTCAGGCAGAAGGGAAGGAGAGGGAAAAGGAAATGATGAAGAATTTAAGGGAGTGGGTAAGAAGCCATTCCAATCCTGGGAGAGGATAGACTTATCTTGGGGGGGGGGGGGGGGGGGAAAGAAGGGTATACAAATACACACCCACCCACACATATACACAATCGCAAACACACCTAGGCAGACATACTTCTTTGCTTTCACCTTCTGGGAACGGATTCAGCATCGAAGCATAGTGCCTCAAATTGCTCGGTCGCTCTGCTGCAGTGCATCTGAATCCACTTGTGATCCATTTCTATATTGGTAATGAAAAAACTGCTGACATCACTCTCGACACTACGTAAAATGCTTGAAGTGTTACACTTTGTTGTGACGGAAGCAATTTGGCAGTGAAATGTTTTTATTTGCGTAAACTTTTTAGTTCCTCTCGTGTTTCTTCAGACCAGCCTCCATATAAAGGACCTTTTTTTGCCATCTAAGCAACACAAATTTTGTCATTTTTATTGTAAACCACAGTAAAAAGTAACCTTAATAGAAGTTACTGAGCACGAAGTATGCTAGAGAGTTCATCTCAGAAAACTGTGAATGTTCTTCGGTCGTGCGAAACTTCTCTAATTTTATTCATAGCAAATGACACTGACCCTTCTCCAACATCGGGGGAAAGAGATCATATTTTGTCGGGGTGCCGGGACGTGTTGGAATTCTGGGACAAGAGGAAGCCGATCGGGCCACAAAAGTGGCCTGTCGAGACAGCGAATGGAGCCCTGTTCCTCTGCAGGAGGTCACTTCCTTGTTGCGGCTGCGGTCTCTGCAGTTGTGGGAGGAGGAACAGATAACGAGCTGTGGTTGCCGAAGCCCACTACCCATCCGTGGCATTCCTCCTGCTGGCCCCACAGGAGGTCTGAGGTCACCATTACCCGCCTGCAAATCGGGCACTGTCCTTTTACCCACGGGTTACTCCTACGACAAGAGGAGCCCCCGATGTGTGTTGCCTGTGGCGTACGGATGACCGTCTGCCACATCTTAATGAAGTGTACCTTATACTAGGCACAGAGAAAGGTGTGTTCAAACTTTTACACTTCTGTGAAATTTCTGGACTCTGGCCTAAACTTTTTGGCTGGAGGTTTTAGTGTATGGTAGGTTGATACCTTTTCTTCCTGCAGGCAGTTAGCTTTCGTCCTGTCATTTTAACTACTTCATCCTTGTTCTACGTTTTAAACAAAGTATGATGGTGGTTCATGAGTTACCTACCTTGATTCATGCTGCACCGAGGTTTTACCTGCAGTTGTTGAATTCTGCATTTTCCTCATGTTGAAAAGAACATTCCTGACACTTGCTTCAACTACATTATGCCCGGCCACTAAAAACCACCTTGTTGAGCGCCCTCCATTCATCTTCATCATCATCATCATCATCATACCAAATTGGAGAATGTTCTCTGTTGTGAGCAACTTCCCCCACCCTTTTACTCACATTGAGAATATACTCAGTTGAAGCAATTCTCCGACTCGCATTATTCGTGCGAACCTTAGTATATTTTCTATAAAGTAGTAGTTTATCGATCTGTTTAAACTGATTTGGACGAGGCGAAATAAATTTGTTGCTGTATAGTGCTGGTGACCGATAGGCTTTTGATAATGTCTTAAGAAATGTTCAAATGTTTGTATAGTCTATGGGACTTAACTACGGGGTCATCAGTCCCTAAACTTACAAACTACTTACGAACTAAGACGGCACAAATATCTATGCCCGAGGGGGGATTCGAACCTCCGACCGCAGCGGCCGCACAGACCGTGACTGAAGCGTCTCAGTCTCCTCGGCCACCGTGGCCGGCAGTGTCTTAAGAGACAATTAAAATACACTTTCTTTTGATTGATGATAAATGAAATTTGCCCAGTTTGCGCGGTATACAACAATACTACCCGTTCGTGTGCCTGGCGACTGCGAGTGCTTCTCCCTCGTCTCGTCGGCCGCTCTGCCCCTGACCATGATTTATGGTCCTCCTCGTGCTTTGTCCGGCGTGAGAGCCTGTGGCCGGCTCACCAGCGACTCTCCGAACAGAGATACAGAGGGCGCGATTCTGGTACCGACGCCATAAAATTCTCAAATTTTGCTACAATATTTAAGAATATTGTATGTGTGCCATATTATAGATTACACGTGTTTCCCAGTTTTGTGAAAATATTGTTTGAGCACTTTGAGATTCAAGGAGGTCGCTCTGTTTCTGAAATTTAACCCTTCTTTTCGTAACGCGATGGGGTACCTTATGCCCAGCCAGACTGGTACAAAGTTACCCCGATTGACTGTACATTCTGCAAGTGCCCATTTCACAGAATGTATCCATCTGTATTACTCTTCATTTTGCCTAAATTCTCCACCATGGCGTCATTGCCCCAGTTGAAAAATATGGCTAAGAACGTCAATTTAAAGCCAAAGACTTTGCAAAACAATTAGGTTAGAGGCACGAAATTGAGCTAAATATATACAGATTACGTTAATACGAGTATTAAAAAAGCATTGACAGTCTATAGAGGTACTTATTTCAATAAAATACAGGATCGAATATTAGATTCAAAACGTGGAAACTAATAATTTCTTTCACACGATTAATACCTGTCAACAATCATGGACGGCGACCACAGGAATTAGTTTTGCGGTAGGTAACGGAGATAGAACACTGGCAAGGGTTTGTGTCGCGGCAGTCTTGGCTATTCGGACGATTAGCTGTCGGAAGTTTGTCACGTGACCAATCAGTTTGTTTCAACATGTCTTCCTATTTCATTCTGCTCCTTTCTGCCATACTGAGCGCTCCGTTTAACTTCGTTACTGCTTATTTATAGCATTGTTTGTGTTTTCTATTATTTCGTTGTTGCTGTCTTTTGGTGAATATGAGTGATTCGCACAAAACGTTCCAAAAGTGTGAGGAATGCAGTTCCGAGTTCAATATGCGTTAGAACCTTTACACTCACTATAAAGTTCATTTATCTGAGAACATTCGTGTATCAAAAAATGGAAGTGTCCATAATGTGGAATTGCATTATCAAGATGCAGTTCCTTAAAACGCCATCAAATGAAGTATTAACCCACTATGCTTCATTCGAGTAACGTCCTACCCTGTAATTTTGTGACATCTATTTACTTGACATGGAACTGTACTGGACAATGAAGTACTGCCATTATTGTAGATAGCTTTGGTATAGTATTTGAATGAATAAAAGATGATAAATAAAGTAATGGAATTTCTTGTTTTTACTGCAGTGCATTGAGAACCAAATATGAAAAATTGAATGATTGTCATGAAACGGAATTTCTGTGTGAAAACGAAGTAGTCTGATATTTCTAGTGTTTAACTGTCCCGTATTTTGTCAAAATACTTAACGCCAACACACACGCACAGCAAAATTATTAACGAACGTCTGTAATTTACGACGATAACTACAGATTATTATCTAGCCTACAATAGAGATGTATTAAGATATCCTGTATACTGGTATTCCGACATGTTGACGACGTCATGCATCTAAGCTGACGGATGGTATCCCAGTCTTCAGTTATGCCCGATTGTCTATTCAGAAGTTGCTATACTTCATTAAGTTCAATAACTACATGTACGGATTTACCCCTTTTTGCATATCTGAAAGAAGTTAATCGAGTATTTCTTAATCATTTAGGGATATTGCCTGTTTTGGCCAAATGTGACAGTGCTCAGCTTACACCTGAAATCGTGAATGTATTGCCAGTCATCCATAGTTCAGATTATGTTGGACAGTGACAGCTACTTTGAGTTGGCGGAGCCAACAAATGTGTGTGTGGTGGTAAGCTGATCTGCAGTGTAGGACAGTGTCAACGTTTTCGCCACATTTATTTTGAAATGTTAATCACATTTCATTATAAGAATTAAAAGTTCCAGATAATCACAAGGAAAAAAAAACACGTTTCTGTTGAGTATTTTTGGCATCCTGTGTACATTTAATATAAACTAAGAAAATTGCACAAATCACATTAAACTGAATTCTTCAATAGTTTCAACAACAAATTCCGTTAGCAGCAGGACTGCAGCCAAACATTCTAACCACCTTGACCCTAGCCTTGTGTAGTTGTGTTTACATATGGGACAGTCACGTGACGAAAATTTCCAGCAGCTAACCGGAGGTTCCTTGGTCCGAACAGCCAAGTGCGTACTGTCGCGAGACAGACCTACACTGGCAAGTAGTGATGGGAAAACCGACTGTTTTTAACAACCGATTGGTCAGTCGGTTGTTTTTTCGTTCAGTCGGTTTTTTCAGTCGAATGAAACAACCGAATGAAAATAGTCTCTGTGTATGAATGTTTTCACTCACTGGTGGGGTTTGAGTGGTTTCAGTCGATGCGAAACAATCGAATGAAATCAGTCTCTGTCGGTTGCAGCCGCTATATGAATGTTTTCACTCATTCAGTGGGTTTGAGTGGTTTCAGTCGATGCGCGACCATCGAAAGAAACAAGTCTCTGTCCTTTATATGAATGTTCTCGGCATTGAGTGGTTTCACTTGATGCAATACAACCGACTGGAAAAAGTCTTTGTCGGTTTCTGCAGTTATATAGAATTTTTTTTTTTAATTTATCGACTTTGTGTGACTTTATTTGCATACTCCTTCAGCCTTTTCGGGTATAAATGAACCGTGATTCAGCATGAAACATTCTTAGAGACAAATCTTAAAAATATAGCAGTGTGTCCATGTGTGTGTTTCTATTGCGTGCAAATCTGCAGTCTTGTTCCAATCTTGATGAAATTTTGCACACTTGACCTTCAAAGCAAGAGGAACGTCACTGTGTACATCAAATTTCATTCGGTGCATGGCGGAGGGTACTTTACATACTAACTTCGACAAAAACCACAATTTGGCTGTGATCTTGATGAAATTTTGCACACTTGACCTTTAAAACAAGGCGAAGGTAACTGTGTACAATAAATTTCGTAGGTATATGGCGTAGGGTACTTTACCTACTAACTTCGACAAATTCCGTTTGTATTTGAATTTTAATGATATATTTCACTCTTCACCTTCAAAGAAAGAGACTGGTCATCGTCTACATCTACTTTAGTTTGATGCATGAGAGAAGGTATTCCAGACTTCGACGCCAATATAGTGTTTTATTCCGATCTTGATGAAATTTTGCACACTTGACTTTCAAAACAAGTGGCAGTTCACTGTTCGTCTAAGATTTTCTATGGTACATGGCGGAGGGATGGAATAAACCTCCACACCGTTTCACCGATAACCCCAGAAATATCTGTGACAAGAGTGAATAATTATGAAACTTGAGATGAATGTTTTCGTACACTGTTCACGAATACAGACGCGCTGAAGAAAATTTACAGCACTGATAAATGTTGTATGTCTTCTCGTACTCCTTCAAATTAGATGGAATTAACAAAAATATTTTTATAAGAAACATATTTATACAAAATACTTTGATCAACTTTTTTTCCCTATTTCTACAATATCTAATGTTTTAGTGATCTTCCAATTTGGTTCTAGCAAATATGCTCAAAGTTAAAATACTTAACTCTGTCCGACTAGTACCTTAGATATGTACGAACAATAAGCCGCAAACCGCACGTTTCTACCTGTTTCCACTTCGGAGATACAGTATGCGAGATTAAACTCGTAGCGATTATTTTGGAACACCCTGTAGTTTCCACGCTTCTTTATTGAGACAGTAAGAAAGCGACAACAATCGGCTATGTCACCCCCCCCCCCCCCCCCCCCGGCCAGACACTGTTGTGTGGAGTTTGGCGCACGCCTGCTGGACTATAATAGCGCTGTCAGCAGTGGAGACGCCAGCGAGGCAGCACCCCCTCTCGTGTCCCCGCTCCCCGCGGTACTTCGTGGTCATTGGCCACTTATCTTTTACAGATTGTGGGTGTCTGTGAAAGTAATCTGATCGGGCCCAGATGATCGGTGTTTTTGAGGTCTGTGGTGGGCAATGAAAGTGATAACAGGCCTGCTCCAGCGATACGACATCTAATTAGTTACTCATTGATAGCACCTCGAACAATTTAATCTACAACAAAATATGAATCACTGTTACTGTGTATTATAAAACGAAAAGTTGCTTCATTCACTAGATAATTAAATGAACATTGTAATACACATTTTAACTTTGGCATTCCCCTTTTACATGGCGGTATAATGTAGCACTGCTGTAGTTATCTGATCTGCATGTCACTTTCATTCATAGAAACGTAAGCTAAAACACTAATGAGTCGTTTCAGTTGGGATAATGATTACATGGTTCAACCGACAGAAAAACTTACTGCCTCTTTTCACTTGAAAAGAATGAATGAGTAATTCAGTCAATGTACAAAACTGCAAAAGTGTCGCATGTTTTCATTCGGTTGTTCCCACAGACTACTTTCATTCGAAAAAAATTAACGAATATTAATCCAAAATAGTAAAACTACGACCGACTGACACTTTCATTCGGTTGCTCCCACTGACTGGTTTCACTCAAAAGAACTAATGAAGAGGCCAACGTACTGTGTCAACTTTTTCATTCGGTTGATCCCACCGACTGGTTTCATTCAGAAGAATGAATGAATAATTCAACCGATACGAGAAACTACAACCGAATGATCGATTTTTTTCCAACAACAGAATGAATCGATTGTTTTCATTCTATTGTTCCCATCACTACTGGCAAGCGTATTCGTACTGCCGACCGTTCGTCATAAAACTGTGGTGGCGCGATTACCCAGGGACGCGCCGTTACCCTGGTCTCCCCTACGTTTCAGCTCCTGCACATCGGCCTTTGGAAACCCGAATTACCATAGTGAAGTTGCAGTGCTGACGAATATGAGCAAGCTGACAGGCTACAGTTGTTAAAAAAGCCCACTGCCGGCTCCTATGATTGACATCCGTTGCTTCTTTGTAATACTACTTTGGCGAAATGACACTTTAGAGATTAAAACGTGATATTAGTGTGCATTTACAGTAGTGGGACGAAGGTACGGTTGCTTCTTGCAAGCAGAGGATGGGAACATGACTCATATATAATGAAGTTAGATCACTGAAGTTGGTAGCAGTAGTAAACACGACACGGTGGCCTTAGTTACACGTTAGGCAGGCCTCGCACGGTACTTTAAACAGTCTGTGAAGCGTGTTTCTGGCTGGAATTCAACAATACTTGTTCATTTTTTAATGAAACTCCAGCTCCATTTGCATTTATTGGTGCTTTATTTAAGCCAACACTACTGGTTTCGGCCTCTATGTTAGGCCATTTTCAAGTGTGACAGACCTGCATATAATGTGTAACAATAACATAACATTTCTCATGTCGCCATTGGGCGACAAAAGTTTTAAATTCTCTGAGTTCTATTGTTGCAATCACTTGACGTTGCTTTCTCTATGGCATAACGTAAGTTTCATTCTGCTTCTGTACAGTACCTTTTTACATATGTAACATTCTGTCTCGTACCATGTAATTATTGTAAACTTATTGTTACACATTATATGCAGGTCTGTCACACTTGAAAATGGCCTAACATAGAGGCCGAAACCGGTAGTGTGGGCTTAAGTAAAGCACCAATAAATGCAACTGGAGCTGGAGTTTCATTAAAATTTGAACCACAGTTGCGGCAACAGCAAGCCTCCAGTGATGGAGAAACTAATACTTGTTCATTGTTACTGATGGTTAGTTGGTGGTGACCTGAGCAATTATTTTTTTTAACTGGCCGGATTTACTGTGGTGAAAGTTGTGCGCGGCGCTTGGCTGAGCCTCACGAAGACCACCCATAAGACATTCAGGACAGTGTTCCGACAGCAAGTAAGAAGCCAAAGCCAAAACTAAGCATCGATTAAAACTTAGACACTCTGGTACCTCTCTTTGTTGGCAAGGTTTTCAGTCTCTCATATTCATTACAAAAATTATTTTAATTTTTTATTTGTAGCACAATTCTCTCATATTCATTACACAAATTATTTTCATTTTTTATTTGTAGCACAAGTGCCACCCCCATGAACCACAGACATTGCCGAGGTGGTGTGGCTTGCGTGCCTCAACGATACAGATAGCCGTACCGTAGGTGCAACCACAGCGGAGGGGTATCTGTGGAGAGGCCAGACAAACGTGTGGTTCCTGAAGAGGGGCAGCAGCCTTTTCAGTAGTTACAGGGGCAACAGTCTGGATGATTGACTGAGCTGGCCTTGTAACATCAGCTAATGTGGCTTTGCCACGCAGTCACTGCGAACGGCTGAAAGCAAGGGGAAACTACAGCCGTTACCTTTCCCGAGGACATGCAGCTCTACTGTATGAAAATATGATGGCATCCTCTCGGGTAAAATATTCCGGAGGTAAAATAATCCTCCATTTTGATTTACAGGCAGGGACTACTCAGGAGGATGTTGTCATCAGGAAAGACAATACTGCCATTCTACGGATCGGACCGTGGAATGTTAGATCCCTTAATTGGGTAGGTAAATTAGAAAATTTAAAAAGGGAAATGGATAGGTTGAAGTTAGATATAGTGGGGATTAGTGAAGTTCGGTGGCAGGATGAACAGGATTTCTGGTCAGGTGAATACAGGATTATAAATACAAAATCAGTTGTGGATATCACAGGAGTAGGACTGATAATGAATAAGAAGATAGGAATGCGGGTAAACTACTATGAGCAGCACAGTGATCGCTTTATCATTGTCAAGATAGATACGAAGCCAACACCGACAACAGTAGTACAGGTTTATATGCCAACTAGCTCTGCCGATGATGAGGAGACCGAAGAAATATATGAGGAGCTAAAGGAAATTAGTCAAACAGTTACAGGAGAGGGAAAACTTAATTGTGATGGGAGACTGGAATTTGGTAGTAGGAAAAGGAAGAGAAGGAAAAATAGTAGGTGAATATGGACTGGGCAGAAGGAATGAAAGAGGAAGTCGCCTGGTAGAATTTTGCACAGAACATGATTTAATCGTAACAAACACATGGTTTAAGAATCACAAAAGAAGGTTGTATACTTGGAATAGACTAGGAGACACCAGAAGGTATCAGATAGATTTTATAATGGTAAAACATAGATTCCGGAACCAGGTTATAAACTGTAAGACATACCCAGGGGCAGATATAGACTCTGACCATAACTTGTTAGTCATTAACTGTCTGCTGAAACTGAAAAAAACTGCAGAAAGGTAGGAAAATAAGGAGATGGGACTTAGATAAATTGGAGGAACGTGAAGTTCTGGAGAATTTCAGACGGAGATTTAGGCAACAATTGACAGAAACAGGGAGAAATAAAACAGTAGAAGAGGAATGGGTAGCTTTGAGAGGTGAAATAGTGAAGGCAGCAGAGGACAAAATAGGTAGAAAGGCAAGACCTACAAAAATCCATGGATATCACAGGAAATACTAAATTTAATTGATGAAGCATCAGTTGGGAAGGGTGTAAGACAGGGTTGTAGCCTTTCTCCTATGTTATTCAATTTATACATCGAGCAGGCGGTGAAGGAAAGCAAGGAAAAATTTCGAATAGGGATTACAGTTCAGAGGGAAGAAATAAAAACATTGCATTTTGCTGATGAAATTGTAATTCTGTCAGAGGAATGGACAGTGTGTTGAAGAGAGCGTATAAAATGAACATTAACAAGAGCAAAACAAAAATAATGGATTGCGATCTTAGAAAATCAGGCGATGCTGAAGGTATTAAATTAGGTAACGAAACAATGAAGGTGGCAGATGAGTTTTGTTATTTGGGTAGTAAAATAACATGTGATGGTCGCAGTACAGAGGATATAAAATACAGAATAGCAATGGGTTTAAAAAAAATATTAATTTTATTTACAGAAATTAAAAATCTAGACTCAGAGGTATTTGAATATGAGCCTCACACAGGAATTGAGAGAGAACGCGCAAGACGCCTGAGTCAGCGCGCTATTTGACTCTGTAAGCCGCAATATACATCATATACTATTCTTCCTCAGCCGTCACACGCAGCGCGAAGAGAAATATTAATGTGGTGCTGCAGTCAGCCCAGCACACATGAGCCGCCAGGCCTGACGTCACGTCTGCGCATGCGCACTAGCGAACAGACGACTGCGCCGCCTCTCTGCGCACGTAGCAGCGCGGCTGAATCCCACTTCAGCACCCGGAGCTGGTTTCCAGCTATCGCGGCGAGAGCACTCCAGAATGCGTTTTCATCCTCATTACTATCATTCTAATACACATTGGAAGGGAACTGGCATAATTTTGTGACATCTGGCTCTTATTCCAAGAGAAAGGATGTAATTTTACAGCGATTTCTCGCTTGCATTCGAAGAGAAATGGCATAATTTTAGTAATATATTTACAGTGTGCTGCAGCACATTATCACCAGCCGCCACCGGATTTAGAGGATCAAGAAAGCAGACACAACTATGAACCAAGCAATTTTCTGCTATAATAATACAGTCTGAAATAGTTATTCTGCTCATATCATAGAGTATAACACGGCACATGGTGGTGAACAAACTCAATTACTCGTCGATCATTTTCTGATATATGTGTAACACAAAGATCGGTAACGAAATGTATTTTAAATGCGAAAAACACAGCTGTTAATGAAAATCAGCCATGATAACACCCACAATCCAAACAAACTAAAACTGAATTCAAAATCGCTAGATCTAGCGGCAAAATCGCTAAGTTGGTCACCCTGGCCACAGGTTCACCTGCCGCCACAATTGTTTCGGAATTTTCCCACTAGAGTTGGCTACAGTTTAATGGTTTCGAAACAAGGTTTCGATACGCACAACAGTTTGTGTTTCAAAACCGACATCTTTCACGGTTTCGAAACAATGCGGTTTCATTCCGTTCTGTTTCGGATCACATTCGCGGTCGATTGTCGATACACTGAAACCGTTTCTTCCTGTCGGTTTCACGGTTTCGGGACGGTTTCACAACACCGGTGTTTCAAACCACTAATGCAGAAACACGGAACAAACTAATGGTGTCGACATGTGGTGTTTCATTTTACTGAAGCTCCACACAGATACACATATAACTTACTAGTATATAAACCATTTAGACATTGTCAAATAGTAGTTGACACTCTTGAGTCTGCAGCTTGCGATTACTGATATCAAGATTCGTTTGCAAGAGACTGCTGTATTCCGAAATGACATAATGTCTGCTTTATAAATGTAAAAGAACAATAAAACAACGTTCACTATTTGCATTGAAAAACCAGTTAAATTCTAGGTTTATCTATCATATTAAAGACACACGAGTGAAACTACATTCTTTAAAATAAGATACAACATGAAGCGTGAAATGACATTTTCTATACTAACAAGGGTAGATAGCATATTTAATCTCGTGTTAAAGAGTTGGTTTCTTATGAGCGAAAACGAAGTTACCTACTGTCGTTATAATTTTTCGACACTCATGTTAAAAGAATTTCGGCGGTGGTGTAACTGTCAAGACGTACAAGTGGTGAATTTGCCTCTTACTTTATTATTTTTGTAATTCCATAGCATTACTTGTGATTATTCAGTGTGCCCTTTATTCCCTATAATTTATTTAGTATGTATAGAAAGTAGCATTTATGATCCATCACTGTAATATGCGTACCGTATTGCAGTTTGTGAGTTCCTAACGGGGTAAACTTTTACTTATCATACCGGCGGCCTCGTGTGACTATGTTGGCAACATCAACAACACGGGAGAAAATCTTTATCAACATGTTCCGTACAGACCAAGAAGTAAATATATACTCTATGGTTGACAGGTTCTTGTATGTACACTCTTTGACAAAAAACCTGGCCGCCGGCCGGCCGCTGCTGAGCCTAAGTCCCAGTCGATCGCGACATGGGACAATAAAAGTGGCCGCGCTGATTCGCTCTAAGTCCAGCTATCTGCACAATCTGGCAACACTGCAGACTGCGGGAGTTCATATAGCACTTCTTGTGTGCAGTAGGAAGACAACTGGGTCAGCTCCCTCGTTGGTCTTGCGGTAAAGTGTGCGGCTTTCATGTTCAGTATTAGCGATCGAAACCGACTGTTGACAAAAATTTTAAATTCACGTCACTCGTTCATGCTCATGCCCCATGTGTAAGGGGAGCATATGCGTAACGTATTTCATTTTTTGAAACACTGGTAATAACATTTCGGCGCAATAACAATGCCACCTCTGGCCGCAGCACTTGGCACAGCTCTCCGCGGCCCACTCGCCGGCAGCAGCGGTGGCGGCGCTACACAGCGCTGCATCGCCCTCTGCCCACAGCGCCTGCCGCCGCTCATCGCCCTGGATATGCAAAATGCTGTAGTGTTGCTAAGTGGTGATCCACAAAAAAGGTTGCGATTCGTATTTCACACAGGATATAACAAAGCAGATCACCTACTTTGAATAATGAGCATATAATACATTAGAGAGGCAAAAAATTGTCATTGTCCAATCCAATGGCACTCTACGATGGTTAACACTTATTTGTGGTTTAAATCTCGATCCTTTTCCTTTCAGAAAAGCCTTTCATGTAATTTGTTATTGACATCAGTTCATATGATTTCATCAAGACACAATATGTAACTCACTAAAATGTTTTAGTGTCGTTGTTTCACTCCGTACGGTAAATGTATGAGCTAAATTATGTGAATACGTTTCAGTGCACGTTCTAAAGCAATGTAGATACAGTGCAAGGTTCGTGTCTTCATGTCTAATTTCTACACGAGATATTTCACATCAATGGAGGTGAATTCGAATTTCTTCGAAGGCGTTTGTATGGTGAAGCAAAGAAGACATCTAATACCATTTCCATAATTTGAAGTCGACCTTTCTGAAAGACTTATTGTATAAAGTTTTTCTTATGATTTCGTTAAAGAGTTTCTTCTTGCAATGTGCAGCGTATAAAGTAAAATAAAATGAAATTAAACTCCATCCCCAAACGCACTTTCTCCAACCAGGATTAGAACTGCCACCTCAGACCAGGCTTGCATCACAAGACACAAGCAGAACCACACAGCCAACCACACACTGCCGCATTTTGCCCTCAGTCTCTCACATATTTAATGCTTAGCTTATAATGCATCGCAAAAGGACCTGAAAATCACCTACACAAATAACTACATTCCTTGAGTGCAAAAGTTAAATTTCTGTCTCTCATTTCACGTCGGCATTACAAATCATTAGTCATGAAAGTAGAAAGGGAATGTCAAGTGAACTTAGTGAGACAATTCAGTACCACTTGAGGAAGTAACTGCACTGTCACAGTGTTGCCAAATCTCAGCAACGATGTTGCCAGTTCTTAGCTGTACTAGGAATACCTGTGTAGCGATAAGCGACGCGAAATTGCGCTGGTCTCATGTGGGCTTCTAGAGGGGAGTCGCGCATTTCGGTTAATACGCACTATCTCCTGATAGATTACGTCGTCATATTTACGATGCAGATATTAAATTCGTCCAATGAGGCCGAAACTATCGTTTAAATTTTTTGAAGCTTTACTGCATTATGATATATTTTCAGCAAATGACTAGAGAAAAAAATACTGATATTGTGTATTGTGATTGCAACATACGGCAGATCAAAGACTGAGATACGTAAACATGCATCACGATTACAGTTTCATCCCCCACCCCCCACAAAAAAAGACTAAAACAATTGCTTTGATACATTTCGACAAAAGCTATTTTTTGATGAAAAGTTACGGGAAATCAATGACGCCCCATCCGTCTCGAAAAACTTCTCAACTTGAAAGCGACTGCGTTTCAAAATGCAGCCTTACGACTGTACAAGTAATATTTCAAGTCTTCTACCTGTTGGTTTGCTTGAAAGCCAGAAGAAACATAGTTAACTGATTATTTGTGCAACACAGTAATTATTTCACTAAAGTATTTAGAAGACTGAATATTTAAAATTACGGCCATGAACACAGAAACTAAACTGTATATGTGGGAAACGTGCAATTCTTATGTTTTTCCTCTGCAAACATATACAAATAATCTATAGACTACTAAGCAGCTTATTGATTTCGTAGTGTTACAGCCTTGATGGGCCAATAAATGATGATGAGAATCCGAACCCATGTGTCTGATGAATTTTTCGAACGTTGCAACCTATGACTTGCATGTGTTGTTGCTTAGTATCTGTCGTCACTATGTTAAATCAACAGAAATTGTTACAAACATTTTACCTACTTTCTCCTATTTTTCGTCAAACCACACATTCTTTCTGGTCTCTTGGCTACATGGGAAAGAAAGCTTTTGCAACTGAATTGATGATAATAATGATAGTAATCAATGATGTTTACGGCATTACAGCAGAATGATAAAGATTACAATAACATTAGAAAATGATGATCTCTTGGTTGACACACTGCAATGAGTTTTCGTATTTCGTTGCTGAATGCCATTTAGGATATTTTTCAGAGGAGAAAAATAGACCTGAAGCCACACACATCACTAGTACAACGATACCTCACTAATCAACTATGCTTGCTGTAGATGAGAAAACGAGAACGGCGCACACCGAGCTAAAATGAGATTACTCGTTCAGTTATCTGACATTTGTTGGCAGTTAATACACCCAGTCCCGACATAAAACACAAAACTGTTTGCAATTTAAGGAGGGGTAGACCTTTCTGCGGTCGAAAAGTTAATTCAGGATAACAGAGTCATTTAAATGCAATGACTAATCTCATATCCTCATGAATATTGGAAAATACCTCGAATTCTGGAACTAAGGGAACGATCAGAGTTTCCTAGCATCGTAAGCAATACTGCTAAGCTATAGGAAGAATTTCTTGGCCATCCCACAATATCCTCATTCCTACAAACAGCTTGCTTCAACTGGCTTTTATCCATGCTGCGCTGCCAACGCCCATTCTAAGTAAAGAAAGCAGACAAATCATTGAAAATGCTGATGAATAGATGACTTACGTTCATCAACTTCCGGGGAGAGTTTCTTTCAACGAAACGGAGAAAGTGTGAAATGACTACTTTCTCCAAAGTTCCTACGGACTTTTGTCCCAAATTGGACGTATATATGTTCAATCTTGTCATACGTGGCTCACATTCCAGGAATATCACCAAAATGAGCATCTGGCGGGTACCGTTAGAGCAGCTATTATGGAAGTTTTCACCGATAATCATAAAATTGACAAGACGGCTTTTCCTGCAGAATATAGTGACTTTTATTACATCCCCATAACCTTTCCCAATAAGAAACTTTTTCTTTGTATAGTGATGCCCCTGTTTAGGTGCATTATAATGTTAGTGTTTAATGTTTATTCAGAAGTACTTTTTGTCTTAAATACTTGTATATTTGCAGGTGATTCAAAGTAATTGTAATAATTAGTTTCCCTGCAACTTACTCCATTCATTCGATCTGTTATTTGTAAAGTAATTGCAACCGCCAAAAGTGAAATTGTCCTATAAACCAAACCGTTTGGTTATCTTAGGTCATTCGTATATGGGCAGAACACTTTCATCTGAAATATCTCCACGAAAGGCAGAGACGGACGGTTCTCTGTCATAGTAGAGTTAGGCTCGCGTAGCTAGTCCTCTGTGCAGAAGAGATGGAATTATATGTTGAAGAAAGAAGTCATATCTAAGAAATTTGCATATTAATTTTATTTTTCTCGTGTATTTACATTCTTTCAGTTTATATTCGCCTTTACTTCTCAGAAAATAATGAGATATATTTTTCTCTGCTAGTAGCTACCTTTGGTCGTTCCCGACCGCATTACATTTTCCGTTGTCTCTAGGCGGATAATACTTTGTCTCTGCCGATCCCAGATTTCACGTCGAAAGCAAACATGTGCTCCACATAATTCATTTCGCAGTAGGCGGTCGTATTTCCACCGCTGGTATATTTATTTGTACGAATATTGTTCGTAACCGTAAACAGTTTGCTCTTGCTGTTCTTCTCCTTAATATTGTTAAACACATATTTTCCCTGTAATTTTCCTCGTGAAGTGTTTAAACTGCTGTGCTTTATTATTGTTAGTACTATTAGTTTTTATTTCAAGTTGATCTCTGAATTTGTATTTTGTATTACCGTTATATTTGTTTGTTCAATATGTTTCACAATATTGAAGATCAACAAGTTCTCATATCCATTAATATAAGCGACTTAGAGCTAATGTATAACGTTCATTTTAGTCTTGTTTCATCCGTAAATGTTCCTCTGAAAATCTGGAGCACTTCTTTTAAAACCCTTAATTTGAAAACCATACGTAGGCAGAGGACATTCAAGGATTGCTCATTTATTAACTTCATTCATAATGGTAATTTGGATCAAATTTATTTAGAAATTTTGTACTCAGTCCATTTAATTTTTATGATAGCGGTAAAATTACAGCCTTGCGCAACCTAGGACATCTGTTCAAAATCAATGAATAAGAGATACGTCAATACTTTTATTTACTATCTTTTAACAAGCAACAGTGGAATTGCTTTCCCTAATATTGTTCTAAACCATGGCACAATTCATCGATCAATTTTAATCGTTGTAACACGTGATTATTAGGTTGCTTTATTGTCTATTGTGTTTTTGTTACCAATTTTACAATTGATTTTGTACTATCGATAAGCGAGAATCTTAATTAACGTAACTCAGAACCGCGTGATAATGCAATATTTACTCGCATTCGTTTTTGCTACGGAGCGAGTTGCAGTGGTAACACACTGGACTCATATTCGACTGCACGGCGCATCGAACTGGCCATTTGGATTTGAGTTTTCCATGATTTTCCTAAATCAGTCTAGGCAAATGCCGGAATGGTCCCTGCAGCAGGGCACGGCCGTATTCCTTCCACATCCTTATCATGACAATCCGAACTTCTGCTTCGCTCTAATGACCCCTTGTCGAGGGGGCGTTAAATTGTAACCTTCCTTCTTTCTTTCGTGTCTCGTGTGCAATAGAGCTTACGTTGTTCATGTTTCCGTGTGTTGGTACAATTTTTGCAGTTCATTTCAAACCAACTTCCCTCTGAACAAGAGACCTTGAACTTTCAACTTAATCTAGAACTGGATGACACTGCTTCATTAACGCCATTTCTCAATTGGTGTGTGGTGGAGGGCAATTTTTATACAACTGCTGTTTCCGCCTGTTTCTCTTCCAGTCGTGAATGGTTCACCGTTAAAACTATTTCTGGTAAGACTTAGTGAGAGTTAATGTCGCCCTATCTTTTACCTTCGCGATCTTTTGGTGACTAATACATAAGAGGGGTCAGGTGAAATAGAAATAAAACAAATGTATCGAATGTCTCTGTTGTATTCTCATAAAAACGGTTGAAACTGAATGAAAAATTTCACACATACAAAATTTGAAAAGTGTAAAATAATCATTCAGATGGAAAATGCATAGAAACGTGGTTTTAAAATAGACTAAGACGTATGAAGTAACTTTTTTTCCAATCGATAATTGCTACCGCGTTAAGGATAGTTCCAATAAATTTTCGAATTTTTAATAGCTATGTCAGACATCATAATAACACTGGAACATAAAGTGTTCTTGCATCATGAGTAATGCTAACAGTAGCGTTTAGTGGCCACCTACGTGAAGGGTAATTTATTTCATTAGTGTTCTGAAGTCGATAAGAGGTATGACGCGGTGGGGGCAGCCACGGTCGTTTTGGTGGATGCAGCACAACGAGCGAGCGAAGGCGCGCGTGTCTGGAAACGGAGAAGGTGGAGCTCGCCTGCTGGAGGGATAGTTTCCGTTCTGAACAGAGGAAGCCATCAAAAGGAGCCTAACAGATATTCGGTAGACCTCTTGGAACTTACGCGTTTTGACTTTAACATAAGAAATAAATGAAATTCACGAATTGCATTAAACATTGCAATATATAGTAAATTAATGTCGTCCGCTATCTGCGACGACACAGATCGAATGATAATCTATCGACGTGAGATACCTGGCACTTTGTACTTTGAAACCTATCAGCGCGCTGTAATGAACGCATTGCAGTTAAAACTATGTTTAAATCGCATCCAGCCATGAGACTACGTAACATTTTATGAAATCAACGAGGCAGGCAAGAAAGACAGGTCCGGAATCCATTGAGCACCTCATCAAGGAACGTGCTCAAAAAATTCAAATGGAACGCTATTTATCGTAGCAAGATGTTCTGTCAATAACAGGTTGCTTGTAATTTCCATATTGACCTGTGGACATTTTATTTTATTAGGAAGAAAACTCGAAGGAAACTGGACAAATTTGGGTATTTAGGAAGACACAAAACTGGTAATACGCTCAATATGGTATTCGTTGATTTTTTTTTTTTTTAATAGCTGGCCACGTGACATATGTGGAATTTGGCGAGCACAGTATCTCGAGCCTGAGTGGAATTACGGATCCGGATCCTAAGATGCAGGACGCCAGCTACAAAAACTCGTTCATCAGGCCACCAGTGTAATCAAGATTTTCCAACGTCGTAGTAGGGCCTATTGTTTCACAACTTCGGCATCATGTAGATGTGAGTCGGATATGTAATTCTGCAGTCAGTTGACTTTTTCTTGTCACCTACATTAAATATTTTGAAAAATTTACATCATAATATGCTCGTTGTAGTAGTTAACATGAAGTTGTGTTCAAGAAGGTCGTTTCATACATTAACTACTCCTACTCTCTTTCACGTTGCGAGCAATCTGCCTCAGCTGTGAGTAAATAAATGAGGTAGGGTTTTATAGCAGTAATGTCTAGCTATATAATAGTCACTTTCTGAAAACCTAGCCAATTTAGAAATCGGGGCCGTTTTGTTGCAAAAGCTGAATCTCATTATTTGGAAATCACTTCAAATGTAGTTATCCCAAAAAGTAAATAATAAATTCTGAAGCCGTGTCAGCTTTTTTTTTTTTTTTTTTTTTTTTTTTTTTTTTTTTTTTTTTTTTTTTTTTTTTTTTTTTTTTTTATTAACAATCTTGCTTTACAGGTCCAAGACCGTTTTCACGTTTTTAAAGACCCATCTTCAGGTGTTAATTTCTTTCATATGAAAATACATTATAGAGACACAAGCTTCTAATTGCTTTCATCTGTCATGGGAATAAAATTTCATTAATTAGGCTCAGATATATGGAAACAGTCCAACAGAAATCATCACTGTCATTCAGAATAAAAACCAAGGACATTAAAATGTGAGACAAATAGTCGCGTAATTTTGATTACTGTATTTTCAATGAAACCAGTAGATCGCCGACGAAGTGAAAGAGTACAAAGCAAAGAAAACTATCCAAAGAATCGAAGAAACCGATAGATTATTGATTTTTATTTTGTTCATCTTTGCATCAAGTATTACGGCAAGGTAAAAAACTTACGAATATGCGCAACCACCCAGATTCCCTTTTTTGTTACAGCAATGAGGACTAAATTCATTTAGGTAATATTCCTTGAATGTGAGACGCGTTTGACAAGACTCAACGTAGATGCAGTCCATCTTCAGACAACAGTGCCTAGTATCATTGGAGAAAATTATGGTTCGTATTACTTTTTCGTTTTGTTACAAAATGCTCTCACTGAAAGTTGATGAGGGTAAGTTATCAATTCATCATCATTTCTTCTGAATGCATGGCTAAAAGCCAGTTTAGGCCAGATGCTACTAGTATTGAGAATATTGTGGGATGTCGCTTTCAAGATGCGTAGTGTTTGATACCTTACTGTTTAGTGACGGATGATGCAACGTTCATTTCCAGTAACTCATAAGAAATTGCTTTTGTAGATATCTAACAAAGTAATTGTTTTAGTGTTTTTTTTTTTGGGGGGGGGGAGGAGGGTGAAACTGAAATCGTGATGGAAGTTATATATCTCAGACTTTGACCTGCCATATGTTGCAATCACATTATCAGTATTTTTTACTTCTCTAGTCATTTGCTGAAATATCATAATGCTGTAAAGCTTCAAAAAATTTAAACGATAGTTTCGGCCTCATTGGACGAATTTAATATCTGCATCGTAAATATGACGACGTAATCTATCAGGAGATAGTGCATATTAACCGAAATGCGCGACTCCCCTCTAGAAGCCCGCATGAGACCAGCGCGATTTCGTGTCGCTTATCGCTACACAGGTCTTCCTAGTACAGCTAAGAACTGGCATCATCGTTGCTGATATTTGGCAACACTGTGACAGTGCAGTTACTTCCTCAAGTGGTACTGAATTGTCTCACTAAGGCCGACGTGAAATGAGAGACAGAATTTAACTTTTGCACTCAAGGAATGTAGTTATTTGTGTAGGTGACTTTCAGGTCCTTTCGCGATGCATTATAAGCTAAGCATTAAATATGTGAGAGACTGAGGGCAAAATGCGGCAGTGTTTGGTTGGCTGTGTGGTTCTGCTTGTGTCTTGTGATGCAAGCCTGGTCTGAGGTGGCAGTTCTAATCCTGGTTGGAGAAAGTGCGTTTGGGGATGGAGTTTAATTTCATTTTATTTTACTTTATACGCTGCACATTGCAAGAAGAAACTCTTTAACGAAATCATAAGAAAAACTTTATACAATAAGTCTTTCAGAAAGGTCGACTTCAAATTATGGAAATGGTATTAGATGTCTTCTTTGCTTCACCATACAAACGCCTTCGAAGAAATTCGAATTCACCTCCATTGATGTGAAATATCTCGTGTAGAAATTAGACATGAAGACACGAACCTTGCACTGTGTCTACATTGCTTTAGAACGTGCACTGAAGCGTATTCACATAATTTAGCTCATACATTTACCGTACGGAGTGAAACAACGACACTAAAACATTTTAGTGAGTTACATATTGTGTCTTAATGAAATTATATGAACTGATGTCAATAACAAATTACATGAAAGGCTTTTCTGAAAGGAAAAGGATCGAGATTTAAACCACAAATAAGTGTTAACCATCGTAGAGTGCCATTGGATTGGACAATGACAATTTTTTGCCTCTCTAATGTATTATATGCTCATTATTCAAAATAGGTGATCTGCTTTGTTATATCCTGTGTGAAATCGCAACCTTTTTTGTGGATCACCACTTAGCAACACTACAGCATTTTACGTATCCAGGGCGATGAGCGGCGGCAGGCGCTGTGGGCAGAGGGCGAGGCAGCGCTGTGTAGCGCCACCACCGCTGCTGCCGGCGAGGTATATGGGCCGCGGAGAGCTGTGCCAAGTGCTGCGGCCAGAGGTGGCGATGTTATGGGGCCGAAATGTTATTACCAGTGTACCATAAAAATGAAATACGTTACACATATGCTTCCCTTACACATGGGGCATGAGCATGAACGAGTGACGTGAATTTAAAATTTTTGTTCATAGTCGGTTTCGATCGCTAATAATGAACATGAAAATCGCGCACCTTACCGCAAGACCAAGGAGGGAGCTGACCCAGTTGTCTTCCTACTGCACACAAGAAGTGCTATATGAACTCCCGCAGTCTGCAGTGTTGCCAGATTGTGCAGATAGCTGGACTTAGAGCGAATCAGCGCGGCCACTTTTATTGTCCCATGTCGCGATCGACTCGGACTTAGGCTCAGCGGTGGCCGGCCGGCGGCCAGGTTTTTTGTCAAAGAGTGTACATAGTGAAAAATATTCCCCTCCTAGTACGAAGATTTCATGACAAAACATTGCTTCACGGTTTCGAAACTACAGATGGTACGGTTTCATTTGTTTCGAAACCGTCAGATGTTTCACTTTTCCCATCTGTTTTTCCCACGCTCCCAATCTCATCTTCGGTGCAGTGCAATGCCGAATCTGCAATAAATGGCCGCCGGCCGGGCTGAGCCGCTACGAACGTAGGCGAAGTGTGCCGAGCTACGACGACCCGAGCCGAGGGAAACCTCACCGTGCCGAGCGCAACTGGAAGAAAATGTTCATTGTTCGTCTAGGCTTTCTTTGTCTTTGTGACACTGCGATGAGCTGTTTAGAGTAGTTGCGGTCTACATTTTCGCCTGTTGAAATGTAAGTATTGCTCTGTCTACGTATATCCAGGAATACTAAAGCGCCATAAGTTTGCCTGTGGGTTATTCGTCACAAAGTTGTGCGAATGTTACTACTTAACCATTATAGGTTTCGATGGAAACTTTGTATAAACATGCACGCATGTTTGCAGTTAATGAGTAAAGCTTTCTGAGCGCTATTCAGTAATTATGGATATCTCATTGTGCGGCCTTTCATTGGGCTCCCACCCTCCCCACGCCACCTTATTTTTCGTTAACTTCTCTACATATTTCCAGCTATATTTGTTTGGTTGTTTTTTTCCCGAGAGGAATTGCACACATTTTTGTGCTGGATTGCAAAGTAATCGGATAAAATTTTGGCAATACTTGGACCCCCTATAGTACCCGTCCGCTTTCAACAGTGACGTCATACATTATTCAGGGGATACGTTTGATACAAGAAGCGTGTTGCAATAAACAATTGAATGTAGAAAGAACCTTTTATACGTCGAGATATACGAATGTGTGTGTTTAAGTTAAATTCTGTATTTATTAACCTTGAAATTCAGTGATCTCCATGTAATGTCGAGATCACTTGTTAAAATACTTCAAATGAAATTTCGAAACAACGTACATATGGGCAACAGAATATCTTCATAATGAGAAAATTACAACGTGAAATGATGAAAATTTGCTACGAGAATAATTATCACGCGGTGTAGACGTAAATAACGTTCATAGAACTTGACTGGATTACAGCGGGAAATTAGGAGTTTGGGCGTGGACAAAATGAATTGCTGTTCGTTAGTCTCGCTAAAACTCGAGAACGGCTGAACCTATTTGGCTAATTTTAGTCTTGAAATATTCATGCAAGTCCAGGGAAGGCTTAAACGGTGATAAAATATGGAAAAGTTGTCCGGAATAGAGGAAAATCGGGATAAACTGAAACTGCTTTTTCCAGTGAGCTATAAATACCGTTCGTCCAATTGCTATAAAATTTTGTACATTTCATGTTGAAAGCAAGAGGAAGGTTCGCATCAAATAAAAATTTGGAAAAGTCTCCCGGAAAATAGGAAAATTTAGGAAAAACAGAAATCTATTTTTATATGAATAAAAATCAAATGCCGCATGATTGTAAGATCATCACATGAGAACGGCTTGACAGCACAAGGTTTGTATGAAATAAGTTTTTTGGAAAATCTACCGGAAAATTGGAAATTTTTGGAAAAACTGAAAGTGCGTTTTTCAATGTGTTTTTGATTGAATTCAGCATTATATCCGACTATTCGAACATCGGAAAGTTTTTATTATTTTTTATTTTTTTTATTTTTCATTATGGTCTTCGAAAAGTTTTCAGTAAAATAAAATGACAGTTAAAAAGGAATCTATTCATAATATATTTTCTACAAGTAACCAGAAATATTGTTTACAATCAAGTTTTGAACTAAATGAATGTATTGAGGTTACATATCGTTTGCATCTTGATGCCTACATAGGAGGCGAAATACTGGCAGAATTCAAATTGTGAGGACGGTCTGTGAGTCATGTCGGGATATCTCAATGGTACAGCGTTTGCCTGCGAAAGGCAAAGGTCCCAGGTTCAAGTCCCAGTTCCGGCACACGATTTTAATTCGCCAGGAAATTTCATATAGCGCACACTCTGCTGAAGAGTGAAAGTTTCATTTTACATTTCTTTGTTTTGATACTGAAGTTGTTATTTTGGTACATTATGCAAGATGGCCTTATTCCTAGAATACTCTTGACGCAAATATGACATGCTATTAAAAAGATGGTCAGAGAGAGAAGGGATATGAGAAGTACTAACTCGAAGCTCGAATAAATAAATACCCAGGCGACGCCGGGTTTTCAGCTAGTTGAAATACATAAAAAGAAATTTTCTTATTTTTCTCCAGAGGCCGAGGATTGTGTTATGCCTGTTGAGTTTTAAGAAAGATCAGACTCCAGATTTTATTTTTCAGCCTTTGTTTCTTACTGTATCAGATAGGTATCACAGTTTGACAGTTGTGTACACTGATGGGTACTAGCAAGGGGACTCTGTTGGCTGTTCCATTGTGTTCCCCAACCATGTTTTTAGGGTTCACCTACACAATCCCCCCCCCCCTCCCCCTGCAGGGCTACACGAGAGCTTGAATGCACTAGAGGATATATGAGTAGCCTATTATCAAAGATGGACATCTGTTGTTTGCCAGAAACTGAGAAAAATGCCATTTTTTATTGCGAAATGTAGAGCTAATATATTTGTAAGCCGGTTTGAGTATTGTCAACTTTAATACTTGGATTTATACCTGGAAGTGGCTAATAATAATTTGATTACTCAAGCACCTTCAAATTGTGTTTGAAAATAAAGATGTCCATCTTTGAAACCAAAACGTGTAGGTGTCTACTTTTGATGTGAACACGCTATCGGATGTCCGTTTTTGATACACAGTGATTTGCTTACTGCTGACGAGAATCTTTTACCTAGGTGTACAATCTGGGAAATTATAGGAATATCGACATAAAGTGGAAAATATTCAATTCTGAACTCTATGATACATTGGAAAAATAAAGAACTACAATAAGCATAATCTTTTTCATTTTATATACAAAATGAAATGTTGCGGCTCTGAATCTGTAAAATTATTAGCATAAGGTCTGTTGATCACCAGGTTTTCTCTTAAACATCCTTACATTATTTCTGACATTGCATCTTTCCAACAAGTGATGATTTTGTACAACACACCTTACAATAGAACAGTGTAGTTTACAGGCTAGTCTTACCTTTGTTTCTTTTCAATGTTTATTTTCAACTTTTCAGGTTGTCTCAACCGCTTCCTAGCTTTACCTTCGGGCGCTGGTGATATATTATGTTCCATTTCACTTGCTTTAAGACGGTTATTAGTAATAATACTATAAAAAAATTACTGAGAAACTTAAGTACTGGCTAATACGTCTTAGCACCTGGCACATACTGTCGCCATTTTGATTTTCGAGGTCATGTTATCACATACTGTGTTCCCATTGTTGCACACTGCATCATTCAACAGGAGTCTGATTTTGATATCAAGCTCTTATGTATGTGTCCACTTTTGATGTGAACAGTCAAATTGATTGATTTATCACACTTACGACAATTTTTGGAAAAAACAACAACAATGAAAAGAGTGGAAAAACTTTCTTCAGGGTCGACTAACTAAATTTCAACCATTAGGTCAGATGTCCAGGTTTGATATTAGGCTACTCGTATGTCATGTACTGGGAAAATGATTTCTTCTTTACTCAGATTGTCTTAGTGCACTGCCGTCGTTGCAAGAAGTATATCCATCCTAAGATGTTTCTACAGCATATACACAACAAACTGCCCTTCCTCTGTCATGGGAAGGAGGTGGTGGATTGCTGGGGAAAGTAGGATTTAGGGTAATGATGGATCCAATCTTGCAGTGCACGTAGAGTGACACAGTGCCCGATTCCCTTGCAAGATGTGACTTCTTTGTTGTGGCTGTGGTCTCTGCAATAGTGGCAGGAGGATTGGTTTTCAGTGCTGAATAACAAGCTGAGTTTACTGAAGCCCACTGTCCGTCCGTGGCGATCTTCCTGTTGGCCCCTCGGGTGGAATAAAGTCGCCATTACACGCTCTGAATCGGGCACTGTCCATTTATCCGTAGCTCCCCACTCCGATGAGATGAGCCGTTGATCTGTAATGCCTGTGACTTGCATATTACTGTACACCTCATTTTAATTGTCAGTTATATCGCATGAAGATGGAAGAGGTGAATCTTGGTGGTGATATGCCCTCTGTGTTAGGCGCTAATGAAGTGAGCGTGAGCAAAGGTTCAAAATTTTGTGACTTATCACAACTCTGGTCTAAGCTTTTAAAAAGATATAAAAAAGCCAAGATCACTGTCATCAATTTTTATTTACGATGACCGGTTTCGCTGAACTATGTCAGCATCATCTGGTCAAATATGTGGAATTATTTTTTATTGTAATGACATAATGCACCCATGCACTGTAAATTGTTATATAACAACTGATTGACATTACAAGATTATGGCCTTGTAAAATATTTTATTTGATCAGATGATGCTGACATAGTTCAGCGAAACCAGTCGTCGTAAATAAAAATTGATGACAGCATTCTTGGCTTTTTTATATCTTTTTACAATATTATAAGTGGATCGCCTCCTAAAACGTAAACCAACTCAATCTGGTCTAAGCTTTCAGTGTGTTGAAGAGTGACTGGCTCACCCTTTCTTTCTGCTTCTAATTTATTGTAATACTCTATTCAACTTTTCTGTAGGATAGTATTCTCATCTACACTTATAACATTTGCTTTTTGCCTCAGCTCCATACCTACCTTACTTGCTGGATTGATCTTCTTTTATTTTAATTTTTTCTTGGGGGTTCGGTTTTTTCTTTTTGTCACGCCCCTCACTTCCTAAGTTTGTTAGGGCATTAAAGACCTACTGGTAACTGTCCGGCACCCAAATAACAAACACCACCATCACCACCACTACTGCCACGTTACCAGTCTTGGTATTTTTATTACACATTTAGTAGGTATCGATACATAGGCTCTCTGGGAGAGGGGGGAATGCAAAGAGTTGACCTATATAGGTCAGATCTAGATACTGATACCCACTAAATAATTCTGCTGAACTAAAAGTACAAAAAACTGGTATTGTGTGTGTTCTTAAAAAAATTCAGAGGATACGGACAGAACTATGTTATGCTGCTCACCAGTTATGATTGATTGTTGTTAAAAAAGAAGAAATATAATAATAGTAATAATAATAATAACTACTACTTCGTGGGATGCAAACAAATCCAGGTTTCATATGTTCCCACACATTTTACGAGTTGTTTACCCTAAATTATGGTTTCATCTTTGTTTTACATATGACTCTCGTCATCGCACTTTTAGGTTCTGATTGTAACTCCTAACTATACTTCACATTGGTTTCACACTTTTTCTTATCATAATCGCTTCGGTCTACTTCATCATCGAATAAAAGCTTAACTCAATGAAAGAATTAGCTCCGTTCGTAAAGAATTATCAAAGTTACTGAAATTCTACTACTTCTCATTATGAGGAACACTGCCAACTTGGGTGGAAGTTAGAAGTTGTTAATAATCTATAGAAGGAAAAATTTTGATGAGGATGGTTATTCAGTCATAAATGTAGAATTTTGTATTATTCACAACTGTTGCATCAGTTATAAAATAATCAATTCTTGACATAATTTGCTAACTTCAGGACAGTCTTCTTTTACATTACTCAAAGGCATTTCAAGTCACGAACTTTCAACAACAACAACAAAAAAAAAAAAAAAAAAAAAAAAAAAAAGTTTGACATCAATTAATACAGTTTGTGTGTCTGTAAAGTAAAACATCCAATTTGATTATGTATAACAAGACACTGGCTTGTAAACAGTATTACAAAAAAGACTGGATTTTTACTCACCATAAACATTACTCGGTTTACATTTGGTTGTGACAAAAGGACTTAAATGTGCGAGAGACAGAATATGCGTTTACTATTTTTGAAGAAGGCTCTCTGTCTGAAAGCTCATGTTTAAAAGTTAGCGCCTCTCTGCAATGTACCCTGCCCTATTCACAGTGAGCTATCCTTTTGGTATTTTGTTGATATTCTTACTTGGACTTGACATTGTTTGATATGCTTGTGGTTTTTTGTTTGCAGGTTCCCCCATGTCAGGATGATCAAGAGTCATCACAGATAATAATCAAAGAGGAAATTGTAAGTTCTTACTTATGTTCTATTTATGTAGTTTGTTAAATTTTGGCAGCTGTAAATTGTGAATCCATGTTCATAACTGTTGACAGTATAACAAATGTTGTTAAATACATAATTTTCCTTTTGTATTTTTATATAAGGGGCCACTTTGTTAAGTGCCAGACTATACAGGATGGCACAATGGTCACTGGACACTGGGTCCTGACATATAATATTAAATTTGTCATTACAAACAATAATTACAGTTATTTGATATGTTCAAACTATTCTGTTTTCACTAATACATGTTACATACCCTATGGCATAAAGTTGTATCAATGTCCTAATACTGAAATTAGTCATGTATTTCGTCTTTTATTTAAGGAATGGTCTGAGGCTTTTGAGAATAAACACGACTCTGTGACGACATACCTTAAAGAAAAAATCCATCGTTGTTACGTATGGTGGAGGCGTGTCAATATCTGTCCTTTCGAGCAGTCGCTTAACTGTGGAAAGAAGCATAGTGTGGTGGAGCACCATTGTGTTGAAAGTAAATATCATGAAACTTTGGAGCACACACTGTAACTTCCACCTCCTGTTGATCAACTAGGCTGTCTTGTAGTTTATGAAGACCTATTCTGTAAGGCAGCCCAGATGTTAGTTGTCTGTATAGGTGGGTACAGGAAATTTACAAAAACCACTTAACTTATGAAGATTCTCTTGATATGACATTGCATTGTGGCCATTGTGCTCCAGCATTATGTAAGATTGTGGCCACACTACCACAGCAAAAGCAACTGCAAACGTCAACTGTCATTTGAGTAATACTGTTTCAGTGAAGATGGTATGGCTAGAGCTTAACATTGGTGGAAGGGCTGCAGTCGCTAAACCCTCAGTAATCGAAGCCAGTGCAAAGCTGCAAAGGAAGAGGTGCCACGATCATAAGACGTGGACATTTTATGACTGAACGTTCATGTAGATTGCTTCCTACAACAAGCCTGATTTATGTTTCAAAAACCCCAAAAGCAGCTAACGGTACTTAGCTTCTACTTACCGCAAATCTTTGATCTAGCGCAAAGTACAGAGAGACTGGAAAAAGGCACAGGTTAACTCCCGTGTATAGAAAAAGACAATACAGCAGGCCCACAAAATTACAAACCTCTATCACTAACATCAATTCGCTGTATAATTCTTGAATGTATTCTGTCTCTAATATATTAAATTTCCTTGAAGTGGAAAAGCTTCAGTCAATTTATCAACACGGCTTTACGAAGAATTGATTGTGTGAAACGCAGCTTGCCCTGTTTTTTCATGACATCTTGCATGCTATGGATGAAGGGCAACAGGCAGACTACATATTTTTCAATTTTCGAAAGGCTATAGACTGCTGAAGAAGTTATGAGCCTATGACATAGATACCCAAATATGTGAGTAGCTCCAAGACTACTTAAGTAGTAGAACCCAGTACGTTGTTTTCGATGGTGAGTGTTCATCAGAGACAGGGTATCGTAAGGTGTGCCCTAGGAAAGTGTTATAGGACTGCTGTTATTTTGTATTTGTATAAATAATCTTGACTGACAGAGTGAGTTGCAACCTGTGGCTGTTTGCTGATGATGTGCTGTACAGGAGGGTGCCGTCATTGAATGACTGTAGTAGGAGGCAGGATGACTTGGACCAAATTTGTAGGTGGTGTGAGGAATGGCAGCTAGCACTAAATGTAGGAAAATTTATGGTGATGCAGTGTAGTGGGAGAAAAAAATCCTGTAATGTCCCCACCTTGAGTATTGCTCAAGTGATCTCCACCATGTTGGTTTAAAGGGGGACATAGAGGCAGGTGGCGAGGTTTGTAACTGGTGGTTTCGGTCAATGCTAGTGTGTTACTGAATTGTACTTCTCGAGAAGTACTGTTGAAAAAATTTAGAGGACCCAAATTTGTGGTGGCCTGCAGAACGATTCTACTGCCGACAGTTTACATTTTGCGTAAAAAGACCTCAATGATAAGATCAGAGGGATTAAGGTTCATATTGGTACATACAAGTATTTGTTTTACCCTGGTTCTGTATGGGAGTGGAAACATTCTATAGGAAAATATAAAGACACTACGCTTTCCGAATCTGTTTTTCCTTCAAGGTGTTCTGTAATGGGTTCACACTATGAAAGCAGAGGCACAAGTGGTGCTGACAAGAAGATATCTTTACAACAGTATTAGGTTGAAGGGGACTGAATGTTTCTGCCGGAGTTATTTTGGTACGTGAAGGTGACTGGCTGGATGCGCAAGTGAAAAGTCGGCAGTGCACTACCTGTTTGGAGAGGCGTGACGGTGGGTGTCCAAATAGCGGCCAGCTCCCTGTGTCAATGAAAATGAATATGTATAAAAAAAAAAAAGAAAAAAAAAATCGAATAACTTACGGCAACTGACTAAATAATGAGTTGTCCACATGAGTACAAAACAAAATCCATTAAACTTTATTTACATTATAAATCGATCAAATGTGTATGCCATAAACTCCACTAAATACCTGTGAGGAGGAAGGAATCTTAGGGTTTAACACCACACCGACAGAGTGGAATGTACGATAACCTAACATCCTACATTCCATGCCCAACAGTCCCCCTCCCCCTCACATCCTACATTTCTGTCCGATTAATACCCCCTTTTCCTACTGTGTACTTCCTGTTTTTAAATATTTTTTGTTTTTTTTTAGTAAAGAAACTTTGTCTTATCAGGTGAAAATGCACTGGTTTGTTGATACACAAATAGAAGCGCACGCGCACACACACAAAACTGAGCTTTCGCAACCTTAAGGTTGCTTCATTAGAAAGAGCAGGGAAGGAAAGGGGAAAAGGAAAGGATGAGGGTTTTAAGGGAGTGGATAAGGAGTCACTCCAATACCGGGAGAGGAAAGACCTACCTTGGGGGGGGGGGGGGGGGGAAAGATAGGTAAACAAACACACACATATACACATGCACACTCCAAGGCAGACATAAGCAAAATGCAAAGATGTTGGACAGAGATGCCAGTAGAGGCAGAGGTTCTCTCCAGAGATTGGAGGCAAAGATGTTGTGGAATGTTGGGCAAGATTTTCAAGCTAACGAAGGTTGAGATCTGGTGTACAAAGGGAAGAGAGAATATGTTGAAGGGTAAGTTCCCATATCTGGAGTTCTGAAAGGTTGGTGTTAGTGGGAAGTATCCATATAACCCAGACGGTCTAACTCTGTGCCAATATGTGCTGGCCATGCACCGAGTCATGCTTAGCGACAGGGTGATCTTCATTAGCAACAAACAGTGTCTGTTGATGCGAATGGACAGTTTGTTGCTGGCGATTCCCACATAGAAGGCGTCACAGAGCAGGCATGTCAGTTGGTAAGTCACATGGGTAGTATTGCAAGTGGCTCTGCCCTTGATTTTGTACACCTTGCGGGTTACGGGACTGGAGTAAGTGGTGGTGGAAGGGTGCATAGGGCAGGTTTTACACCGGGGTTGGTTGCATGGGTAGGAGCCAGAGGGTGGGGAAGGTGGTTTGGGGGTTTCATAGGGATGGACTACGGGGTTATGGATGTTAGGTGGGCAGTGGAAAGACACTGGGTGGAGTGGGAAGGATGTCATGAAGGATGGATCTCATTTATAATGAGGTACTGTTTGTTGGTGGGTCTAACATCCCGCTACTACCCTCCTGATCTGGTACAAAGGAAATAGACGGCCACTTCCTCTTCCCCCACCTCCCACATAGGAACCCTAAAAGTGACCCTCTTGTCACCAGATACTTTCCGGGACTGGAGCGGACTTTAAATGTGGCACTCCAGCAAGGATATGACTTCCATAAATCCTGTCTCGAAATGAGATCCATCCTATATGACATCCTTTGTACTCCACCGAAAGTGTCTTTCCGCCGCCCACCTAACCACCTAGTCCATCCCTATGAAATTCCAAAACCACCTTCCCTAACCCCCGGCTCCTACCCACTGTAATGTTTATTTGCTTATAAAGTAATTACATTGTACCACTTTCAAACGTAATACTCATCTTTTCGACATTACAATGTATGGGGTTCTACTCGCTGCAACATTATTCTCCTGGGGCGTCATGGTAGAAATAAATACTTGTAGGTACAATTTTTTCACTTTATTCTTTAATTTGCAAACAAACTACTTCTCCACCAAAACATTACAACTTCAAAACGTATACAATGCAATAGAACTTAGCTGACAGAACTTCCAATATAAAACAACAGACTGACATAGCTTCCAGAGCACTTGACAAACGACTAAAACTCGAACTCCCCTACACAAGGCGATGAGGCAAATATATAACCTTGACAATAATGGCATTACATTACACATTGTTCATAACAATTGAATATACTAATATACAATTACTGAACACAACAGTAAAACATTTCATGTACACAAAAATAATCACAATATAAAATGAAAACTATACATACAATAATTTTACATGGCGCATATCTTTTTAAGTCGAAATCACCGTCCTTATTGTTTGATAACAAACAGCAATGTTAAATGTCAATTAATTAGTTAACAAGTACATCATACGTTGTTCCTAACATATATTGAACTATCAATTATCTTCGCAAATCTGAAAATAGGTTCAAAACCTCATGTCAGTCAATATATATACACATAATTACAATATTGAAATTTTGACTGTTACGTTAATTAACACAATTAGCTGGTCAACAAAACCTGTTTATGAGCCTAACATATATACAATGCTATTTATTTTCATGTTTTTATGTTTTACAAAAGTTTTTGTACAATTCATCTGTTTAGATATTGAAATAATGTAAAATGATGAAACTATTGTTTATAGAACTGTCTGGAAACTTCATATGCTAATCTCTTAATTAATGAAATCTATCACTTATTTTAATCACAGTATCACCGAGACACTGTCCTACACTGATTCCTAGGCTGGCTATTTCGTTTTTAACTTCACATGCAACATATATCACTGTTACACCACACGATTCTGGCTCCGACGCAGACGGTATCGTACAATAACATTGAGATGAGAGGGCCGGCAGTATCATCACACCACGTAACTGCCCCTAGTGTAAAACCTGCCCTATGCACCCTTCCACCACCACTTTCTCCAGTCTAGTAACCCGGAAGGTGTACACAATTAAGGTCAGAGCCACTTGTGACAGCACCCACTGACATGCCTGCACTGTGAAGCGTTCTATGTGGGAATGTCGAGCAACAAACTGTCCATTCGCATGAATGGTCACAGACAGACAGTGTTTGTTGGTAATGAGGATCTCCCTGTGGTTAAACATGCCTCGGTACACGACCAGCACATCTTGGCGCAGTGTTACACCGTCCGGGTTATCTGGATACTTCCCACTGACACCAATCCTTCAGAACTCCGGAGATGGGAACTAGCCCTTCAGCATATTCTCTCTTCCCGTTGCCCACCTGGTCTCAACCTCCGCTAAATTCAAATTCCCGCCCACCATTTTTTAATATCTTTGCCTTATTTCTATGGACAGAGCCTCTGCTTCAACTGGTATTTCTGTCCAACGTCTTTGCTTCCTACAAGTGTGTACCTTAGTCCATCTGCTCCCAGGATTGGAATGACTCCTCATCCACTCCCTTAAAACCCACATCCTTTCCTTTTCCCCCTCCTTCCTTCCTCTTTTCCTGATGGAGTGGCCATTGATTGTGAAAGCTAGAATCTTTGTGTATGTGTGTGTTTTTACTTGTGTTTTTGTGTCTGTCATTGAGCCTGTTCTTTGGGTAAGTTAAACTATCTCTATTTTTACATATATATAATTTTTCAAAAGAGAGAGATTGGCTGACCAGTACTTACCTTTAGCTGTACCACCAATAGTACACACAGAAAAAAGAATGAAAATAAAACAGCTTTCGGAACTGTGTTCCTTCTTCAGGTGAGTGAGAAAGGGGAGAAGGAAGAAAGAAGGAATGGGAAAAAAAAAAAAAAAAGTAAAGCAGTCAACAATCCAAAGATTGGTTTGAACACCACAGTGCTTTACTAGGCATGGTCCTGTTTGCAGGTGGTATGCCGTTGCCTTCCTCCGACCTTCGAACTGACTTACCCAGCCAGTTACAGTTTAACGTGGGTTCCGAACCACGGTGCTACTCGGTATTTTTCACATGAGCTGTACTTGCAGAGGTGAAAGAAGTGGAGGTGAGATAGATAAAAATCCTAGGACCTGGCGGGGATCGAACCTGGGACCTTTGGATTTGTAGTCTGGCACTCTACCACTGTGCAACCGAGGCGGATTTATGGGAAAGGAAGGGGAAGGTAATTCACGACCTAGGTGAAGAGGATGGTGGTACAGGATTGTGGAAGTCAGAGATACTGTGGAGTAGTACTGAGCCATGCCAAAGAGGATATATGTACCGGGTGATCAATAGGTCAGTATAAATTTGAAAACTTAATAAATCACAGAATAATGTAGATAGAGAGGTCAAAATTCACACCCATGCTTGGAATGACATGGAGGTTTATATATAAAAAGTAGATGTTTAGTTACCATGCGAAGGAGCACAGGTAGTGATAGTAAAATAAATAAATAAAACACACACACACACACAAACTTTTATTTATGTTACTATCACTACCTATGCTCTTTTGCATGGTAAGGAAACTTCATCTACTTATATATGTCTGTCTGTCTAGGTGTGTTTGCATTTGGATATGTGTGAGTGTGTGTGTGGGTGTGTGTGTATTTGTTTAGCTTCGTTTTTGTCCCCTAAGGTAAGTCCTTCCACTCCTGGGATTGGAATGACTCCTTTTCCACTTCCTTAAAACCCATATCCTTCCCCTTTCCTCCCCTTTTTTTTCCTCTTTTTCCTGATGAAGCTGCCAGTGGTGGCGAAAGCTTGTGTGTGTGTGTGTGTGTGTGTGTGTGTGTGTGTGTGTGTGTGTTTGTGTGTGATTATTTGTGCCTATCGATGAGCCGGTCCTATTGGTAAGTCATCCGATTTCTATTTTATATATATATATATATATATATATATATATATATATATATATATATATATATATATATATATATAAAATAAAGATTTTTGACTTACCTAAAGTACAGGCTTGTCGATAGAAACACGAAACACACAAAAACACACAACCATTCGAGCTTTCGCCACCAGTGGTGGCTTCTTCGGGAAAAAGAGGGAGGAAGGAGAGGAGAAAGGGAAGGATACGGGTTTTAAGGAAGTGGAAAAGGAGTCATTCCAATCCCAGGAGTGGAAGGACTTACCTTAGGGGACAAAAAGGAAGGTAAACAAATACACACACACTCACACATATCCACATCCAAACACACCTAGGCAGACTGCCCCTAAGGTAAGTCCTTCCACTCCTGGGATTGGAATGGCTCCTTTTCCACTTCCTTAAAACCCGTATCCTTCCCTTTCTCCTCTCCTTCCTCCCTCTTTTTCCCGAAGAAGCCACCACTGGTGGCGAAAGCTCGAATGGTTGTGTGTTTTTGTGTGTTTCGTGTTTCTATCGACAAGCCTGTACTTTAGGTAAGTCAAAAATCTTTATTTTATACCATTTTCCCACCTAGAAGGTCTCCTTCTATAATATATATATATATATATATATAATTTTAAGACGAAAAATTCCTAGCAGGAAAAATTATATATAAAAAAATAGGCGAAGATTACTCACCAGGCGAACAGGTGTGACAGCACCACAAATAAACAAATAAATACACACATACGAGCGCGCGCAAGCTTTCGCAACCCAGTTGCTTCTTCAGGCAGAAGGGGAGGGAAAAGGAAATGAGGGTTTTAAGGATGGGGGTAAGGAGCCATTCCAATCCCGGGAGAGGAAAGACTTACCTTGGGGGAAGAAAAGGAAGGTGAACAAATACACATACACCCATACATTCACACAGACACAAACACACTTAGGCAGACATTCTATAGAAACCCTTAAGAAAATACTTAAGGCCCTTGGGAGTGATTCCAAATGTCAGACAAGCCTGCATAAAAAGAATGTGGGAGCGTAATTTGGCTAGGGAGATAGCATGTTTTCGGAGGGAATGTACATAAAAATGGATGGGGTTGTTGTAGGGATGTTGTGAGGGAGGAATAATATATGGATGGAGGAGGAGTGGGAAATATGGGCTATGTAACAGGCTGCAATGAACAAATTAAAAATAAAAATATGTATAAAAATATCTAAAAAAAAATATTATTAAAATATTTACATGTCGGGAGGGAGATGAATGTGGACAGTAATTCAGGTATGAGAAAAGGAAGGAAATAGAAAAAGTTTTTAAAATTTGTTGTTGATACTGTGGTCACCTTTAGGTGTCAACAACGTAGTATCAAAGGGTTAGGTAGTGGTATGATGTGCAAAAAGGGTTTAAGGAAGGTGAAAATCGGAAAAAGTACGAGAAAACCGCGTGAGAATGCAAGGAAAACGTCTAAATAGGATTGGCTATATGGTAGCAGATTACGATTTTGAGGCTGAAATAGTCTGACGAACGAAAGGTGGAATCAAAACCAACGGAAACTTGCTGAAATATGATTGGAAAAGTATTAAACACGAACAGAAATGTGGAAAAACGGGAATGGAAGCAATCGCGAGGTAACGAAGAAATGCCGAAAATGGTTATAAACAATATAGAAACTATTGTTAGGAAAGAGTGTTTACGATTTCAAACGTGAAAATTGGATGAGCGGAGTGTTTCAGACGGAAGTAGGAGTAATGAAAGTGGTAAATATTAAAATAAACGTACTAATAGGAAAAGGTTTGTAAGAATTAGCGAAATATGAACAGTACACAAATAAGTGAATTTAGAAAGGAACTGATATGTAAAATGTAAATAAATGAATAAATAAAAAAAGAATAAATAAAAATAAAAACAAAAACCAAAGGGAAAGTAAGATGACAGAAAAGATTTCGAAAAGTAACAGAGCAAGGACGGAAGTAATTGTTGAATTCAAATATATGATACGAATATTAAGACGAAAAATTCCTAGCAGGAGAAATTATATATAAAAAATAGACGAAGATTACTCACCAGGCGGAGCACAGGTGTGACAGCATCACAAATAAATAAATAAATAAATAAATAAATAAACACACACACACACACACACACACACACACACACACACACACACACACACACACACACACACAAGCTTTCACAACCCAGTTGCTTCTTCAGGCAGAAGGGAAGGAGAGGGAAAAGGAAATGATGAGGGTTTTAAGGAAGGGGGTAAGGAGCCATTCCAATCCCGGGAGAGGAAAGACTTACCTTGGGGGAAGAAAAGTAAGGTGAACAAATACACACACACACACACACACACACACACACACACACACACACACACACATTCACATTCACACAGACGCACACACACCTAGGCAGACATTCTATAGAATTTTTCCATAGAAGTTTTCTTCTTTGCTTTCTACAGTATGTCTGACTAAGTGTACTTGCGTAAATATGTGTGTGTGTGTGTGTGTGTGTGTGTGTGTGTGTGTGTGTGTGTGTGTGTGTGTGTGTGTGTGTGTGTATTTCTTTACCCACCTTTCCCCCCCCCCCCCCCAAGGTATGTCTTTCCTGTCCCAGGATTGGAATGACTCCTTATTTCCTTTTCCCTCTCCTTCCCTTTTGCCTGACGAAGCAGCTAGGCCGCGAAAGCTAGCGTTTGTGTGTGTGTGTGTGTGTGTGTGTGTGTGTGTGTGTGTGTGTGTGTGTTTGTTTGTTTGTTTGTTTGTTTGTTCGTTCGTTTGTTTGTTACTATCACTGCCTGTGCTCCTTCGCCTGGTAAGTGGACTTCATCTATTATATATATATATATTTCCTGCTAGGAGTTTTACCACAAACAAAACAAAACGAAAATTTAAAAAAATGTCGGACAGATTGTGCTTCATCTGAACAGAAAAGTGTTATGGCCTAAGGGCCATTCATATCGCGCGCGCCGTCATTGGGTTCCGTGGCAGGCGCGGGCCCGGCCGTGGTAGTTCCCGGCCGTGCCACAGGAGGGCACGGTCGGCTTAACAGGACGCGAGCTGCGTGCCGTCTGCTGGCGGGCCCCGTCAAACGGCCGACGTGACAGCCGGGTCATTCGACAAGTGTACGCTGAACGACATATCGCGTGCTGGGACTGAGAGTGATTACTTCAGTGGCGACGAGGATATTGGTTGCGTGGTCTTCCTGCCGCAGTCATGGCAGAACAGCTTAGCGCGTTGCTAACGAATCTTCAGTCGTTACCGGAAATTTTGGCTCAACAGAATGCTTCTCTCACGGCGGCTATTGACACATTGACTAGGGCTGTGACACAACAGGTCGGGTTGCGGTCTTCTGTGCCCCTTCCTCCGTTTCCTCCATTTGACGACTTTGCCGAGGATTGGTCCGACTACGAACAGCGTTTACGCCAACACTTCGTAGCCTTCCAGGTGTGTGATGAAGGTAAGCAGAAAGCTTATTTCCTTTCGTGGCTCTCGCCTCGTCTTTTTCGTTTGCTGGGCGATTTGGCGCCGCTTCAGACGCAGGCATCCCTGTCCTTTCAGGATATCTGTTCCCTTTTTGCGGCGTATTTTCGCCGCCACTCTCACGTGGTGTCGGCCCGCATATCTTTCTACCGTTCGCGGAAACAGCCGGGTCAGTCGTACCGCGCGTGGGCCACGGAACTGCAGGGGCTAGCCCGTCGTTGTCTGTTTCGGTCCGAACCGCACGGTGATTCGTATGCGGACTCTATGGTCCGCGATGTTTCGGTTTGTTTTGCTCCCGACCTGGACGTTCGCAAGCAGGCTCTTCAGTCGGACGATCCCTCATTAGCGATCCCTCCCTTCGGACGCCGCGGCGCTCGCCTGTGTCGTATGGGCGGGGGGAAAGGCGGCGCGCGTCGTCCGCTTCAGAGAGCGAGCCGCTGTCATGTCTTTCGTGCGGGGCGTCCCATTCTCGGGAATCGTGCCCGCACAGACGGGCCACGTGTAAGTGGCAAGTTCGGACACCTCGCCCGAGTGTGCCGCTCCTCGGCTAAGGGCCGCAAAAGGACCTCTCCCCCTCGCGATTTAGGCACATCGCCCATTGATATTAATAAGGTTGTTCCCGTCGGCGTTCAGCCGCCGAAGTTGTTTATTGACCTCCGCATTCTGCGGAAAACGGTTACGCTTAAAGTGGACACAGGCGCGACGACATCGCTTCTAAGTGCTGCAACTCATCAAGCTTTAGGCTCCCCCACTTTAAGTCCGGCGCCTCGCGAGTTGGTTTGCTACGGCGGCCACCCTATTCCACTATTGGGGTCGTTTGTCGCCGAAGCTACATATCAGAACGTTAGCCGCGCGGTACCGTTTGTGGTAGTAAACAGTGCAACGGCTACGAATATTTTCGGCCTCGACGCTTTCCACGCTTTTGTCTTTTCTATTACCGATTCTGTCTGCTTGGTTTCCGATCAAATTCCGTACGAGAGTCTCAAGCAGCTTCGCGCGGAGTTCTCGTCCTTGTTTGCGCCGGGTCTAGGGTGTGCTACGAATTTTCGGGCCACTATTACACATAAAAATACGGCTCGCCCCGTCTTCTGTCGGGCTCGGCCTTTCACGATCGCCCTCCGTGGCGCTGTTAAATCGGAATTAGACCGCCTGACGGCGAAAGGTATTTTGCGTCCTGTCACAGCAAGCGAGTGGGCCTCCCCTTTAGTTGTCATACGCAAGCCCTCGGGTGCCCAGCGTTTATGTGGCGACTTTAAGTAAACTGTAAATTTTCAATCCGTCATTGATTCTTTTCCCATGCCTCGCCCAGCGGAATTGATAGATCGGTTGTCAGGGGCCAGTATTTTTCGAAAATAGATCTGGCAGAGGCTTATCTCCAGTTGCCTTTAGACGATGCCTCCAAGCAGGCGCTGGTGATTTCTACGCCTTTTGGCCTATATCAGTATCAGAGATTGCCATTCGGGGTGGCCAGTGCCCCAGTAATCTTTCAGCGTTTTTTGGAGCAGTTGCTAGCGCCGGTCCCCTGTTGCGTGAATTACATGGATGATATTGTGGTGACGGGATCCACAGCTGCTGACCATATTGCCAACCTCCGTTCATTGTTTTCCGTTCTGGAGGGGGCTGGCCTCCGCTGTAATTTCCAGAAATCATCTTTCTTCCAACCGACTATCGAGTACTTGGGCTACGAGGTATCCAGGTCGGGGGTACGTCCCGTGGCAGAGCACGTGCGGGCGGTCGCAGATCTTCCCCGTCCTTTTTCCGTTCTCGAACTTTAAAGTATTCCTGGGCAAGATCGCCTATTATCATCGCTTCCTCCCGCAGGCAGCCACAGTGGCTCACCCCCTGCATCAACTGCTACGTAAAGGCGTCCTGTGTCTCCTGCGTGCGAGCGAGCTTTTCGGTCACTGAAAAGGGCCCTCCTGGAGGCTCCGTGCCTCACTGCATACACCCCGGGGGTCCCACTTGTGGTGGCAGCGGACGCCTCCCAGCATGGTGTGGGGGCGGTGCTGGCACATCGGTTTCCCGATGTGTCAGAGCACCCGTTGGCGTTTGCATCTAAAACTCTTACGGATGCACAGCGCCGGTATTCCCAGGTGGACAAGGAGGCCCTAGCCAACGTTTTTGCTTTAAAAAAATTTTACGTTTATCTCTATGGGTCAAAGTTCACACTTTACACGGACCACCGCCCGTTAGTGTCGTTGTTCCACCCGTCAGCGGCTCTTCCGGACAAGGCAGCCCATTGTCTTCAACGCTGGGCCTTGTACCTCTCTCGTTTCCATTACGAGATACAGTACCGCTCGACGTCTCTTCACGCCAATGCCGACGCCCTATCGCGCCTCCCGGTAGGCCCTGATCCAGTCTTCGATGCTGAAGAGCTTTTGTGTTTTGCCGTTGACGAGTCGGCTAAAGATGTAGTCTCCGGTTTCCCTATCAATAGCTCACGGATCGCGGAGGCTACCGCTGCTGACCCGGTCCTCCGGGTCGTCCTTAAACGGGTGAGGCAAGGCTGGTCGGAGCGTCCTCCGGGTCGGGCATCAGACCCTCTCCGCAATTATTATGCTATTCGGCACCGCCTTAGCACCTATGAGGGTGTTTTACTTCTGTCCACGGAAGACGGCTCCCATCGAGTGGTGGTTCCTGTGTCCTTGCGCCGCCAGATTCTCGGTCTTCTCCATCGGGACCACTGGGGCGTCTCTCGCACAAAGATGCTGGCCCGCCGACATGTATATTGGCCGGGTATAGATGGGGACATCACTCGCCTCATTGCAGGATGCTCTTCTTGTGCATCCCAACAAGCGGCTCCTCGCTCATCTCTCTCTCCATGGCCCACTCCGTCTGCACCTTGGGAATGACTCCATGTCAATTTTGCGGGGCCCTTTTTAGATAGCTACTGGCTTTGCGTCCTTGACGCATACTCCAACTTCCCGTTTGTTGTTCGCCTGACCTCCACGTCTGCGGAAGTTACCACACGTTCCCTGTTAAAGATATTTTCTATTGAGGGTCACCCGGCCGCACTGGTGACAGATAACGGGCCACAGTTTACTTCACAACACTTTCACGATTTTTGTTCTACCCATGGGATCCAACATGTCCTGGCCCCACCTTTCCACCCGCAGTCCAATGGGGCAGCGGAGAGGTTCGTCCGCACTTTCAAGACGCAAATGCGCAAGTATGTGGCACATCTTTCAGTGGAGGATGCCCTCCTTCGATTCCTGACATCTTATCGGTCCACTCCGGCAGGTCAGCAGAGCCCCTCAGAGCTCCTTCATGGCCGCCCTCATAGGACACTGTTATCCCTCATGCATCCAGGCCCTCCCACACCTCTTCTTCATCCTCGGTCACGTTTTCCCCCAGGCTCGGCTATCTGGGCTCGAGGCTACGGCCGCCATCCTCGTTGGGTCCCGGCCGTGGTCGTTAGGGAGCGTGGCCGACGTCTCTCTGAGGTCCGTTCTCCTACCGGGGTCCTCACCCGCCACCATGATCAGCTGCGGGTCCGCCACCCCCCTCAAACACCTACGGTCCCTTCCTCCTTGTCCAGGTCCAGCCCCCCTCTGTTGCGAGTGCCATCAGGGGACAGTTCTCTACCGACTTCTGCTTCGCGGGCATTGGCTGGGGGGCAAGGGAATTTCCCGTCACCGTCGGGGTCCGGGGCCCGCTCCCCGCCGCAGTCCCAGCGGCCAACTACAAGGAGTGAACAGCTCCGGTCGCCGGCAGAGGGGGCACCTTGCAGCCTGACGACGGAGGCCCCGAGTCCCCAATGGAGGAGCCACAGGAGGGAGGAATGGAGGACCCGCCGCCATCGCCAGTGCTTGGAGCAGCAAGACAGCGCTCGCGTGGGCGAACCCCTCGTCGCTCAAAGGGGTTCCGCCCGTATGAGGTGGTTTCGGCTAGGGAGTGGATGGAGCCGCCAGATGATCGGATGTAGGTGGAAGAGTCCCAGCAGCCAGACCTCTGCACTGCCGTTCTGGGGTCTGGCTCCTCACCCCAAGGGGGGACGGATGTTATGGCCTATGGGCCATTCATATCGCGCGCGCCGTCATTGGGTTCTGTGGCAGGCGTGGGCCGTGGTAGTTCCCGGCCGTGCCACAGGAGGGCACGGTTGGCCTAACAGGACGCGAGCTGCGCGCCGTCTGCTGGCGGGCTCCGTCAAACGGCCGACGTGACAGCCGTGTCATTTGACAAGTGTACGCTGAACGACATATAGCGTGCTAGGACTAAGAGTGATTACTTCAAAAAGCAATAATTGTCTTAACAAATTAAGACAACGCAAAGATGATGTTCTTTACAGGAAATGCTCAATATGTTCACCATCATTCCTCAACAATAGCAGTAGTTGAGGAATCATGTGAACAGCTCTGTAGAGCATGTCCAGAGTTAAGGTGAGGTATTGCTGTTGGATGTTGTCTTTCAACATTTCTAGATATGTTGATTGATCACAATACACTTGGGACTTCAGGTAACCCCAAAGCCAATAATCGC